>OX101813.2:29236904-29304404 GCA_944452925.2 Chrysolina oricalcia | reverse complement strand
AAATCAAAAAAAAATTTTCAAAGAAAATTTTTCAAAAAAAAAAAATTTCCAAAAAAAATTCAAAAAAAAATTGAAAAAAAATAAAAAAAAAATTCGGAAAAAAAAATTTCAAAAAGGAAATTTTTCAAAAAAAAATTTAAAAAAAAATAGGAAAAAAAAATTTCAAAAAAAAATTTCAAAAAAAATTCAAAAAAAAATCGAAAAAAAAAATTTCGAAAAAATTTTTTTAAAAAAATAAAAAAAATCAAAAAAAAAATTCGAAAAAAAAATTTCGAACAAAAATTTACGAAAAAAAAATTTCAAAAAAAAATTTAAAAAAAAATTGAAAAAAAAAATTTAAAAAAAAATCGGAAAAAAAAATTTCAAAGTGGAAATTTTTCAAAAAAAAAATTGAAAAAAAAATTTTAAAAAAAATTTTAAAAAAAATTCACAAAAAAATAATTTCATAAAAAAAATTTAAAAAAAATTCAAAAAAAAATTTTTAAAAAAAATTCAAAAAAAAAATCAAAAAAAAAATTCAAAAAAAAATTTACAAAAAAAAATAAAAAAAAAATTTACAAAAAAAATTTCAAATAAAAAATTTTCAAAAAAAAACTTCAAAAAAAATTTCAAACAAAATTTCGAAAAAAATTACAAAAAAAATTTTAAAAAAAATTACAAAAAAAAATTTCAAAAAAAAATTTCAAAAAAAATTTTCGTAAAAAAAATTTTCAAAAAAAAATTCGAAAAAAAAATAAAAAATCAAAAAAAAAATTTCAAAGAGAAAATTTTTCAACAAAAATAAAAAAATTCCAAAAAAAATTGAAAAAAAAATTTAAAAAAAATTCGGAAAAAAAATTTCAAAAAGGAAATTTTTCAAAAAAAAATTTCAAAAAAAATTCAAAAAAAATTTCGAAAAAATTTTTTTAAAAAAATTTTAAAAAAAAATCAAAAAAAAAATTCGAAAAAAAAATTTCGAACAAAAATTTACAAAAAAAAAAATCAAAAAAAAATTAAAAAAAAAATTGAAAAAAAAATTTTTTAAAAAAATCGGGAAAAAAAAATTCAAAATGGAAATTTTTCAAAAAAAGATTTCAAAAAAAAATTGCAAAAAAAATTTTCAAAAAAAAAATTTAAAAAAAAAATCGAAAAAAAAAAATTTTCGAAAAAAATTAAAAAAAAAAAATTCAAAAAATAAATTTTCAAAAAAAAATGAAAAAAATAAATTTAAAAAAAAAATGAAAAAATTTTAAAAAAAAATTCACAAAAAAAAATTTAAAAAAAAAATTAAAAAAAATCAAAAAAAAAATTCAAAGAGAAAATTTTCAAAAAAAAATTGAAAAAAAAATTTAAAAAAAAAATTTAAAAAAATTTAAAAAAAAATTTTTAAAAAAATTCACAAAAAAAAAATTCATAAAAAAATTTTCAAAAAAAAAATTGAAAAAAAAAATCTCAAATGGGATAAACACAGACAATATTACACAGAGAGCAAATCAAGGGTTGAATACATTAAAATGTTTGTGTAGAGTTTGGTGGGGGGCGGACCCGAAAACCATGATAATGGCATTTAATGGACTGGTCAAGTCACAATTAGACTATGGATGTATATTGTTTACACCATGTTCTAAGAAAAGTTTAGACAAATTATCCAAGGTACATAACTATGGTATGCGAATTATTACCGGGACAATTTGAAAATTTTTTCTTAAATTTTTTTTTGAATTTTTTTTTCAATTTTTTTTAGAATTTTTTTTTGAAAATTTTATTTTGAAATTATTTTTTTCCGAAAATTTTTTTATGAATTTTTTTTTTGAAAATTTCTTTTGGAATTTTTTTTTGAATTTTTTTTGCCTTTTTTTGAAAATTTTTTTCTATGCCAATTTTTTTCAAAATTTTTACTTCGAAATTTTATTTTTTGAAATTTTTTTTTTTATTTTTTTTTGAATTTTTTTTTTAATTTCTTTTTTGATTTTTTTTTTGAATTTTTTTTTTGAATTTTTTTTCCGCAAATTTTTTTTTGAAAATTTTTTTTTTGAAAATTTCTTTTGGAATTTTTTTCCTAAAAATTTTATTTTGAATTTTTTTTAAATTTTTTTTTCAATTTTTTCAGAAATTTTTTTTTCGAAAGAAAATTTTCAAAAAAAATTTTTAAAAAAATTTCAAAAAAAAATTCAAAAAAAATTTTTAAAAAAATTTTAAAAAAATTTTTCAAAGAGAAAATTTTTCAAAAAAAAAAATAAATTCCAAAAAAAATTTTAAAAAAAATTGAAAAAAAAAAATAAAAAAAAATTCGGAAAACAAAATTTCAAAAAGGAAATTTAAAAAAAAATTTAAAAAAAAATTGAAAAAAACATTGAAAAAAAAATTTCAAAAAAAATTTTCAAAAAAAAAATTCAAAAAAAAAATCAAATAAAAAAATTCAAAGAAAAATTTCAATAAAAAATTTTTTAAAAAAATTTAAAAAAATCACAAAAAAAATTTCATAAAAAATTTTTGAAAAAATTCAAAAAAAAATTTCAAAAAAAATTTTCGTAAAAAAAAATTTTCAAAAAAAAATTTCGAAAAAAAATTTAAAAAAAATCAAAAAAAAATTTTCAAAGAGAAAATTTTTCAAAAAAAATAAAAAATTTCCAAAAAAAATTGAAAAAAAAATAAAAAAAAAATTCAGAAAAAAAAATTCAAAAAGGAAATTTTTCAAAAAAAAATTTCAAAAAAAATTCAAAAAAATCGAAAAAAAAAATTTCGAAAAAATTAAAAAAAAAAAATTTAAAAAAAATCAAAAAAAAAATTCGAAAAAAAAATTTCGAACAAAAATTTACGAAAAAAAAAATTTCAAAAAAAAATTCAAAAAAAAAATTTGAAAAAAAAAATTTTTAAAAAATCGGAAAAAAAAATTTCAAAATGGAAATTTTTCAAAAAAAAATTTCAAAAAAAAATTGGAAAAAAAATTTTCAAAAAAAAAATATCAAAAAAAATTTAAAAAAAATCGAAAAAAAAAAATTTCGAAAAAAATTTCAAAAAAAAAATTCAAAAAATAAATTTTCAAAAAAAATATTGAAAAAATTTAAAAAAAAAATTCACAAAAAAAAATTTAAAAAAATCAAAAAAAAAATTCAAAGAGAAAAAATTTTCAAAAAAAAATTGAAAAAAAAATTTAAAAAAAAAATTAAAAAAAATTTCGTAAAAAAAATTTTAAAAAAAAATTTAAAAAAAATTTAAAAAAAAAATTGTAAAAAAAATAAAAAAAAATCAAAAAAAATTTTTAAAAAATTTTAAAAAAAAATTCGAAAAAAAAAATTTCAAAAAAAAATTTACAAGAAAAAAATTCAAAAAAAAAATTTACGAAAAATTTCGAAAAAAAAAATTCAAAAAAGAATTGAAAAAAAAAAAAATTTCAAAAAAAATTCAAAAAAAATTGAAAAAAAAATTCGAAAAAAAAATTGAAAAAAAAAATTTAAAAAAAAAATCGGAAAAAAAAATTTCAAAATGGAAATTTTTCAAAAAAAAATTTCAAAAAAAAATTTCAAAAAAAATTTCAAAAAGAAATCAAAAAAAAATCGAAAAAAAAAATTTTCGAAAAAAATTTCAAAAAAAAAATCCAAAAAATAAATTTTCAAAAAAAATATTGAAAAAATTTTTTAAAAAAATTTAAAAAAAATCACAAAAAAAAAATTTTAAAATAATCAAAAAAAAATCAAAGAGAAAATTTTCAAAAAAAAAATTGAAAAAAAAATTGAAAAAAAAAATTTTAAAAAAAATTAAAAAAAAATTTAAAAAAAAAATTCACAAAAAAAAATTCACAAAAAAAAATTTCATAAAAAAATTTTAAAAAATTTGAAAAAAAAATTTTAAAAAATTTCGTAAGAAAAATTGAAAAAAAAATTTAAAAAAAAATAAAAAAAAAATTCAAAAAAAAAATTAAAAAAAATTTAAAAAAAAAATTCGAAAAAAAAATTTCAAAAAAAAATTTACAAAAAAAAAAATTCAAAAAAAAAATTTACGAAAAATTTCGAAAAAAAAATTGAAAAAAAAATTGAAAAAAAAATTAAAAAAAAAATTAAAAAAAAAAATTCCAAAAAAAATTTTCGTAAAAAAAAAATTTCAAAAAAAAAAATTTCGAAAAAAAATTTAAAAAAAATCAAAAAAAAATTTTCAAAGAAAATTTTTCAAAAAAAAAAAAATTCCAAAAAAAATTCAAAAAAAAATTGAAAAAAAATAAAAAAAAAATTCGGAAAAAAAAATTTCAAAAAGGAAATTTTTCAAAAAAAAATTTAAAAAAAAATAGGAAAAAAAATTTCAAAAAAAAATTTCAAAAAAAATTTAAAAAAAAATCGAAAAAAAAAAATTTCGAACAAAAATTTACGAAAAAAAAAATTTCAAAAAAAAATTTAAAAAAAAATTGAAAAAAAAAATTTAAAAAAAAATTTTAAAAAAAATTCACAAAAAAATAATTTCATAAAAAAATTAAAAAAAAAATTCAAAAAAAAATTTTAAAAAAAAATTCAAAAAAAAAATCGAAAAAAAAAAATCAAAAAAAAATTTACAAAAAAAAATCAAAAAAAAAATTTACAAAAAAAATTTCAAATAAAAAATTTTCAAAAAAAAACTTCAAAAAAAATTTCAAACAAAATTTCGAAAAAAATTACAAAAAAAATTTTAAAAAAAATTACAAAAAAAAATTTCAAAAAAAAATTTCAAAAAAAATTTTCGTAAAAAAAATTTT
This sequence comes from Chrysolina oricalcia, assembly GCA_944452925.2. Taxonomy (NCBI): domain Eukaryota; kingdom Metazoa; phylum Arthropoda; class Insecta; order Coleoptera; family Chrysomelidae; genus Chrysolina; species Chrysolina oricalcia. Next base: position 29,299,702 of record OX101813.2, on the reverse strand, counting down.
CAAAAAAAAAAATTCGAAATAAAAATAAAAAATCAAAAAAAAAATTTCAAAGAGAAAATTTTTCAACAAAAATAAAAAATTTCCAAAAAAAATTGAAAAAAAAATTTAAAAAAAATTCGGAAAAAAAATTTCAAAAAGGAAATTTTTCAAAAAAAAATTTCAAAAAAAATTCAAAAAAAATTTCGAAAAAATTTTTTTAAAAAAATTTAAAAAAAAAATCAAAAAAAAATTTCGAACAAAAATTTACAAAAAAAAAATCAAAAAAAAATTTAAAAAAAAATTGAAAAAAAAAATTTTAAAAAAAATCGGGAAAAAAAAATTCAAAATGGAAATTTTTCAAAAAAAGATTTCAAAAAAAAATTGCAAAAAAAATTTTCAAAAAAAAATTTCAAAAAAAAATAAAAAAAAAATCGAAAAAAAAAATTTTCGAAAAAAATTTAAAAAAAAAATTAAAAAAATAAATTTTCAAAAAAAAATTAAAAAAATAAATTTTCAAAAAAAAATTAAAAAAATAAATTTTCAAAAAAAAAATGAAAAAATTAAAAAAAAAAATTTTAAAAAAAAATTCACAAAAAAAAATTTTAAAATTTTTTTTAAAAAAATCAAAAAAAAAATTCAAAGAGAAAATTTTCAAAAAAAAATTGAAAAAAAAATTTAAAAAAAAAAATTTAAAAAAATTTTAAAAAAAAATTTAAAAAAAATTCACAAAAAAAAAATTCATAAAAAAATTTTCAAAAAAAAAATTGAAAAAAAAATTAAAAAAATTTCGTAAAAAAAATTGAAAAAAAATTTAAAAAAAAATTTTGTAAAAAAAAATAAATAAAAAATTCAAAAAAAAATTTTAAAAAAATTTAAAAAAAAAATTCGAAAAAAAAAATTTCAAAAAAAAATTTACAAAAAAAAAATTCAAAAAAAAAATTTACGAAAAATTTCGAAAAAAAAAATTCAAAAAAATTTGAAAAAAAAATTTCAAAAAAAATTTTCGTAAAAAAAAAATTTCAAAAAAAAAAATTTCGAAAAAAAATTTTAAAAAAATCAAAAAAAATCAAAGAGAAAATTTTTCAAAAAAAAAAAAAATTTCCAAAAAAAATTCAAAAAAAAAATTGAAAAAAAAATTTTAAAAAAATTCGGAAAAAAAAAATTCAAAAAGGAAATTTTTCAAAAAAAAATTTCAAAAAAATAGGAAAAAAAATTTTCAAAAAAAAATTTCAAAAAAAATTAAAAAAAAAATCGAAAAAAAAAAATTTCGAAAAAATTTTTTTAAAAAAATTTTAAAAAAAATCAAAAAAAAAATTCGAAAAAAAAATTTCGAACAAAAATTTACGAAAAAAAAAAATTTCAAAAAAAAATTCAAAAAAAAATTTGAAAATTTTTCTTAAATTTTTTTTTGAATTTTTTTTTCAATTTTTTTAAGAATTTTTTTTTGAAAATTTTATTTTGAAATTATTTTTTTCCGAAAAATTTTTTATGAATTTTTTTTTTGAAAATTTCTTTTGGAATTTTTTTTTGAATTTTTTTTGCCTTTTTTTGAAAAATTTTTTCTATGCCAATTTTTTTCAAAATTTTTACTTCGAAATTTTATTTTTTGAAATTTTTTTTTTTAATTTTGTTTTTGAATTTTTTTTTAAATTTCTTTTTTGATTTTTTTTTTGAATTTTTTTTTTGAATTTTTTTTTTGAATTTTTTTTTGAAATTTTTTTCCGCAAATTTTTTTTTGAAATTTTTTTTTTTGAAAATTTCTTTTGGAATTTTTTTCCAAAAAATTTTATTTTGAATTTTTTTTAAATTTTTTTTTCAATTTTTTCAGAAATTTTTTTTTCGAAAGAAAATTTTCAAAAAAAATTTTAAAAAAAATTTCAAAAAAAAATTCAAAAAAAATTTTAAAAAAAATTTAAAAAAAATTTTTCATAGAGAAAATTTTTCAAAAAAAAAAATCCAAAAAAAATTCAAAAAAAAAATTGAAAAAAAAAAATAAAAAAAAAATTCGGAAAACAAAATTTCAAAAAGGAAATTTTTAAAAAAAATTAAAAAAAAATTGAAAAAAACATTAAAAAAAAAATTTCAAAAAAAAAATTCAAAATGAAAATTTCGAAAAAAAATTTTCAAAAAAAATTTTCAAAAAAAAAATTCAAAAAAAAAATCAAATAAAAAAATTCAAAGAAAAATTTCAATAAAAAATTAAAAAAGAAAATTTAAAAAAATCACAAAAAAAATTTCATAAAAAATTTTTGAAAAAATTCAAAAAAATTTTCAAAAAAAATTTTCGTAAAAAAAAATTTTCAAAAAAAAATTTCGAAAAAAAATTTTAAAAAAATCAAAAAAAAATTTTCAAAGAAATTTTTCAAAAAAAAATTTCAAAAAAAATTGGAAAAAAAATTTTCAAAAAAAAAATTCAAAAAATAAATTTTCAAAAAAAATATTGAAAAAATTTTTAAAAAAAATTTTAAAAAAAATTCACAAAAAAAAAATTTAAAAAAATCAAAAAAAAAATTCAAAGAGAAAATTTTCAAAAAAAAAATTGAAAAAAAAATTTAAAAAAAAAATTAAAAAAAATTTCGTAAAAAAAATTGAAAAAAAAAATTTAAAAAAAAATAAAAAAAAAATTTGTAAAAAAAATATAAAAAAAATCAAAAAAAAATTTTTAAAAAAAATTCGAAAAAAAAAATTTCAAAAAAAAATTTACAAGAAAAAAATTCAAAAAAAAAATTTACGAAAAATTTCGAAAAAAAAAATTCAAAAAAGAATTGAAAAAAAAATAAAAAAAAAAAATTTCAAAAAAAATTCAAAAAAAATTGAAAAAAAAAATTCGAAAAAAAAATTGAAAAAAAAAATTTAAAAAAAAATCGGAAAAAAAAATTTCAAAATGGAAATTTTTCAAAAAAAAATTTCAAAAAAAAATTGGAAAAAAAATTTCAAAAAGAAATCAAAAAAAAAATCGAAAAAAAAAATTTTCGAAAAAAATTTCAAAAAAAAAATCCAAAAACTAAATTTTCAAAAAAAATATTGAAAAAATTTAAAAAAAAAATCACAAAAAAATTTTTTTAAAAAAATCCAAAAAAAAATTCAAAGAGAAAATTTTCAAAAAAAAATTGAAAAAAAAATTGAAAAAAAAATTTAAAAAAAAATTTAAAAAAAAATTTAAAAAAAATTAAAAAAAAAATTTAAAAAAAAATTTTAAAAAAATTTTAAAAAAAAATTCGAAAAAAAAATTTCAAAAAAAAATTTACAAAAAAAAAAATTCAAAAAAAAAATTTACGAAAAATTTCGAAAAAAAAATTCAAAAAAAAATTGAAAAAAAAATAAAAAAAAAAAATTTCAAAAAAAATTTTCGTAAAAAAAAAAATTTCAAAAAAAAAAATTCATAAAAAAATTTTAAAAAATTTTCAAAAAAAAAATTGAAAAAAAAAATTTAAAAAAATTTCGTAAGAAAAATTGAAAAAAAAAATTAAAAAAAAATAAAAAAAAATTCAAAAAAAAATTTTAAAAAAATTTTAAAAAAAAATTCGAAAAAAAAATTTCAAATAAAAAATTTTCAAAAAAAAACTTCAAAAAAAATTTCAAACAAAATTTCGAAAAAAATTACAAAAAAAATTTTAAAAAAAATTACAAAAAAAAATTTCAAAAAAAAATTTCAAAAAAAATTTTCGTAAAAAAAATTTTCAAAAAAAAAAATTCGAAATAAAAATAAGAAATAAAAAAAAAAATTTCAAAGAGAAAATTTTTCAACAAAAATAAAAAATTTCCAAAAAAAATTGAAAAAAAAATTTAAAAAAAATTCGGAAAAAAAATTTCAAAAAGGAAATTTTTCAAAAAAAAATTTCAAAAAAAATTCAAAAAAAATTTCGAAAAAATTTTTTTAAAAAAATTTAAAAAAAAAATCAAAAAAAAATTTCGAACAAAAATTTACAAAAAAAAAATCAAAAAAAAATTTAAAAAAAAATTGAAAAAAAAAATTTTAAAAAAAATCGGGAAAAAAAAATTCAAAATGGAAATTTTTCAAAAAAAGATTTCAAAAAAAAATTGCAAAAAAAATTTTCAAAAAAAAATTTCAAAAAAAAATAAAAAAAAAATCGAAAAAAAAAATTTTCGAAAAAAATTTAAAAAAAAAATTAAAAAAATAAATTTTCAAAAAAAAATTAAAAAAATAAATTTTCAAAAAAAAATTAAAAAAATAAATTTTCAAAAAAAAAATGAAAAAATTAAAAAAAAAAATTTTAAAAAAAAATTCACAAAAAAAAATTTTAAAATTTTTTTTAAAAAAATCAAAAAAAAAATTCAAAGAGAAAATTTTCAAAAAAAAATTGAAAAAAAAATTTAAAAAAAAAAATTTAAAAAAATTTTAAAAAAAAATTTAAAAAAAATTCACAAAAAAAAAATTCATAAAAAAATTTTCAAAAAAAAAATTGAAAAAAAAATTAAAAAAATTTCGTAAAAAAAATTGAAAAAAAATTTAAAAAAAAATTTTGTAAAAAAAAATAAATAAAAAATTCAAAAAAAAATTTTAAAAAAATTTAAAAAAAAAATTCGAAAAAAAAAATTTCAAAAAAAAATTTACAAAAAAAAAATTCAAAAAAAAAATTTACGAAAAATTTCGAAAAAAAAAATTCAAAAAAATTTGAAAAAAAAATTTCAAAAAAAATTTTCGTAAAAAAAAAATTTCAAAAAAAAAAATTTCGAAAAAAAATTTTAAAAAAATCAAAAAAAATCAAAGAGAAAATTTTTCAAAAAAAAAAAAAATTTCCAAAAAAAATTCAAAAAAAAAATTGAAAAAAAAATTTTAAAAAAATTCGGAAAAAAAAAATTCAAAAAGGAAATTTTTCAAAAAAAAATTTCAAAAAAATAGGAAAAAAAATTTTCAAAAAAAAATTTCAAAAAAAATTAAAAAAAAAATCGAAAAAAAAAAATTTCGAAAAAATTTTTTTAAAAAAATTTAAAAAAAAATCAAAAAAAAAATTCGAAAAAAAAATTTCGAACAAAAATTTACGAAAAAAAAAAATTTCAAAAAAAAATTCAAAAAAAAATTTGAAAATTTTTCTTAAATTTTTTTTTGAATTTTTTTTTCAATTTTTTTAAGAATTTTTTTTTGAAAATTTTATTTTGAAATTATTTTTTTCCGAAAAATTTTTTATGAATTTTTTTTTTGAAAATTTCTTTTGGAATTTTTTTTTGAATTTTTTTTGCCTTTTTTTGAAAAATTTTTTCTATGCCAATTTTTTTCAAAATTTTTACTTCGAAATTTTATTTTTTGAAATTTTTTTTTTAATTTTGTTTTTGAATTTTTTTTTAAATTTCTTTTTTGATTTTTTTTTTGAATTTTTTTTTTGAATTTTTTTTTTGAATTTTTTTTTGAAATTTTTTTCCGCAAATTTTTTTTTGAAATTTTTTTTTTTGAAAATTTCTTTTGGAATTTTTTTCCAAAAAATTTTATTTTGAATTTTTTTTAAATTTTTTTTTCAATTTTTTCAGAAATTTTTTTTTCGAAAGAAAATTTTCAAAAAAAATTTTAAAAAAAATTTCAAAAAAAAATTCAAAAAAAATTTTAAAAAAAATTTAAAAAAAATTTTTCATAGAGAAAATTTTTCAAAAAAAAAAATCCAAAAAAAATTCAAAAAAAAAATTGAAAAAAAAAAATAAAAAAAAAATTCGGAAAACAAAATTTCAAAAAGGAAATTTTTAAAAAAAATTAAAAAAAAATTGAAAAAAACATTGAAAAAAAAATTTCAAAAAAAAAATTCAAAAAGAAAATTTCGAAAAAAAATTTTCAAAAAAAATTTTCAAAAAAAAAATTCAAAAAAAAAATCAAATAAAAAAATTCAAAGAAAAATTTCAATAAAAAATTAAAAAAGAAAATTTAAAAAAATCACAAAAAAAATTTCATAAAAAATTTTTGAAAAAATTCAAAAAAATTTTCAAAAAAAATTTTAGTAAAAAAAAATTTTCAAAAAAAAATTTCGAAAAAAAATTTTAAAAAAATCAAAAAAAAATTTTCAAAGAAATTTTTCAAAAAAAAATTTCAAAAAAAATTGGAAAAAAAATTTTCAAAAAAAAAATTCAAAAAATAAATTTTCAAAAAAAATATTGAAAAAATTTTTAAAAAAAATTTTAAAAAAAATTCACAAAAAAAAAATTTAAAAAAATCAAAAAAAAAATTCAAAGAGAAAATTTTCAAAAAAAAAATTGAAAAAAAAATTTAAAAAAAAAATTAAAAAAAATTTCGTAAAAAAAATTGAAAAAAAAAATTTAAAAAAAAATAAAAAAAAAATTTGTAAAAAAAATATAAAAAAAATCAAAAAAAAATTTTTAAAAAAAATTCGAAAAAAAAAATTTCAAAAAAAAATTTACAAGAAAAAAATTCAAAAAAAAAATTTACGAAAAATTTCGAAAAAAAAAATTCAAAAAAGAATTGAAAAAAAAATAAAAAAAAAAAATTTCAAAAAAAATTCAAAAAAAATTGAAAAAAAAAATTCGAAAAAAAAATTGAAAAAAAAAATTTAAAAAAAAATCGGAAAAAAAAATTTCAAAATGGAAATTTTTCAAAAAAAAATTTCAAAAAAAAATTGGAAAAAAAATTTCAAAAAGAAATCAAAAAAAAAATCGAAAAAAAAAATTTTCGAAAAAAATTTCAAAAAAAAAATCCAAAAACTAAATTTTCAAAAAAAATATTGAAAAAATTTAAAAAAAAAATCACAAAAAATTTTTTTTAAAAAAATCCAAAAAAAAATTCAAAGAGAAAATTTTCAAAAAAAAATTGAAAAAAAAATTGAAAAAAAAATTTAAAAAAAAATTTAAAAAAAAATTTAAAAAAAATTAAAAAAAAAATTTAAAAAAAAATTTTAAAAAAATTTTAAAAAAAAATTCGAAAAAAAAATTTCAAAAAAAAATTTACAAAAAAAAAAATTCAAAAAAAAAATTTACGAAAAATTTCGAAAAAAAAATTCAAAAAAAAATTGAAAAAAAAATAAAAAAAAAAAATTTCAAAAAAAATTTTCGTAAAAAAAAAAATTTCAAAAAAAAAAATTCATAAAAAAATTTTAAAAAATTTTCAAAAAAAAAATTGAAAAAAAAAATTTAAAAAAATTTCGTAAGAAAAATTGAAAAAAAAAATTAAAAAAAAATAAAAAAAAATTCAAAAAAAAATTTTAAAAAAATTTTAAAAAAAAATTCGAAAAAAAAATTTCAAAAAAAAATTTACAAAAAAAAAAATTCAAAAAAAAATTTACGAAAAATTTCGAAAAAAAATTCAAAAAAAAATTGAAAAAAAAATTTAAAAAAAAAATTTCAAAAAAAATTTTCGTAAAAAAAAAAATTTCAAAAAAAAAAATTTCGAAAAAAAATTCAAAAAAAATTGAAAAAAAATAAAAAAAAAATTCGGAAAAAAAAATTTCAAAAAGGAAATTATTCAAAAAAAAATTTTAAAAAAAATAGGAAAAAAAATTTCAAAAAAAATTCAAAAAAAAATCGAAAAAAAAAAATTTCGAAAAAATTTTTTAAAAAAAATAAAAAAAATCAAAAAAAAAATTCGAAAAAAAAATTTCGAACAAAAATTTACGAAAAAAAAAATTTCAAAAAAAAATTCAAAAAAAAATTGAAAAAAAAAATTAAAAAAAAAATCGGAAAAAAAAATTTCAAAGTGGAAATTTTTCAAAAAAAAATTTCAAAAAAAAAATTGGAAAAAAAATTTTCAAAAAAAAAATTTCAAAAATTTTTTTGAAATTTTTTTTTTGAAAAAAAAATCGAAAAAAATTTCAAATAAAAAATTCAGAAATAAATTTTCAAAAAAAAAATTGAAAAAAATTTTTAAAAAAAATTTTTAAAAAAATTCACAAAAAAAAATTAAAAATTTTTTTTTAAAAAATAAAAAAAAAAATTCAAAGAGAAAATTTTCAAAAAAAAAATTTAAAAAAAAATTTTAAAAAAAATTTTAAAAAAAATTTTAAAAAAATTCAAAAAAAAAATTTAAAAAAAAAATCGGAAAAAAAATTTCAAAGTGGAAATTTTTCAAAAAAAAATTTCAAAAAAAAATTGGAAAAAAAATTTTCAAAAAAAAAATTTCAAAAAAAATTCAAAAAAAAATCGAAAAAAATTTCAAATAAAAAATTCAGAAATAAATTTTCAAAAAAAAAATTGAAAAAAAATTTTTAAAAAAATTTTAAAAAAAAATTCACAAAAAAAAAAAAAAATTTTTTTTAAAAAAATAAAAAAAAAAATTCAAAGAGAAAATTTTCAAAAAAAAAATTGAAAAAAAAATTTTAAAAAAAATTTTAAAAAAAATTCACAAAAAAAAATTTCATAAAAAAATTTTAAAAAATTTCAAAAAAGAAATTTTTAAAAAAAAAAAAATTGTAAAAAAAATTTTCAAAAAAAATTTCAAAAAAAATTCAAAAAAAAATCGAAAAAAAAAATTTTCGAAAAAATAAAAAAAAATTTCAAAAAAAAAATAAAAAAAAAATTCAAAAAAAAAATCGTAAAAAAAAATTTTCGAAAAAAATTTCAAAAAAAAAAATTCAAAAAAAAAATTGTCAAAAAAAAAAATTCAAAAAAAAAATTTGAAAAAAAAATTTTTAAAAAAATCACAAAAAAAATTTAAAAAAAAATTGAAAAAAAAATTCAAAAGAAATTTAAAAAAAATTTAAAAAAAAATTTAAAAAAAAATTAAAAAAAGAAATTAAAAAAAATTCAAAAAAAAAATTGAAAAAAAATTAAAAAAAGATTTCAAAAAGGAAATTTTTGTAAAAAAAATTTTCAAAAAAAAAATTCAAAAAAAAAAAAAAAAAAAAAAAATTGAAAAAAAAAATTCGAAAAAGAATTTTCAAAAAAAAATTCAAAAAAAAATCAAAAAAAAAAAATTTCAAAAAAAATTTTCGTAAAAAAAATTTTCAAAAAAAAAATTCGAAAAAAAAATCAAAAAAAAATTTTAAAAGAGAAAATTTTTCAAAAAAAAAAATTCAAAAAAAATATTGAAAAAAAATAAAAAAAAATTCTGAAAAAAAAATTACAAAAAAAATTTCGAAAAAAAAATTTCAAAAAAAAAATTTCAAATAAAATATTTTCAAAAAAAATTCGAAAAAAATTACAAAAAAAAAATTGATAAAAATTACAAAAAAATTTCAAAAAAAAATTTCGTTAAAAAAAATTTCAAAAAAAAAACATTTCGAAAAAAATTTAAAAAAAAAATTTTAAAAAAAATTTAAAAAAAATTCAAAAAAAAATTTTTAAAAAAATTCAAAAAAAAATTTAAAAAAAATTTTAAAAAAATTTTTCAAAGAGAAAATTTTCCAAAAAAAAAAAAAAATTTCCAAAAAAAATTCAAAAAAAAATTGAAAAAAAAATAAAAAAAAAATTCGGAAAAAAAAATTCAAAAAGGAAATTTTTCAAAAAAAAATTTCAAAAAAAATTCAAAAAAATCGAAAAAAAAAATTTCGAAAAAATAAAAAAAAAAAATTTAAAAAAAATCAAAAAAAAAATTCGAAAAAAAAATTTCGAACAAAAATTTACGAAAAAAAAAATTTCAAAAAAAAATTCAAAAAAAAAATTTGAAAAAAAAATTTTTTAAAAAATCGGAAAAAAAAATTTCAAAATGGAAATTTTTCAAAAAAAAATTTCAAAAAAAAATTGGAAAAAAAATTTTCAAAAAAAAAATATCAAAAAAAAATAAAAAAAAATCGAAAAAAAAAATTTTCGAAAAAAATTTCAAAAAAAAAATTCAAAAAATAAATTTTCAAAAAAAATATTGAAAAAATTTAAAAAAAAAATTAAAAAAAAATTCACAAAAAAAAATTTAAAAAAATAAAAAAAAAAATTCAAAGAGAAAATTTTCAAAAAAAAAATTGAAAAAAAATTTTTTAAAAAAAATTAAAAAAAATTTCGTAAAAAAAATTAAAAAAAAAAATTTAAAAAAAAATTTAAAAAAAAAATGTAAAAAAAATAAAAAAAAACCAAAAAAAATTTTTAAAAAATTTTAAAAAAAAATTCGAAAAAAAAAATTTCAAAAAAAAATTTACAAGAAAAAAATTCAAAAAAAAAATTTACGAAAAATTTCGAAAAAAAAAATTCAAAAAAGAATTGAAAAAAAAAAAAAAAATTCAAAAAAAATTCAAAAAAAATTGAAAAAAAAAATTCGAAAAAAAAATTGAAAAAAAAAATTTAAAAAAAAAATCGGAAAAAAAAATTTCAAAATGGAAATTTTTCAAAAAAAAATTTCAAAAAAAAATTGGAAAAAAAATTTCAAAAAAAATTTCAAAAAGAAATCAAAAAAAAAATCGAAAAAAAAAATTTTCGAAAAAAATTTCAAAAAAAAAATCCAAAAAATAAATTTTCAAAAAAAATATTGAAAAAATTTTTAAAAAAAATTTTTAAAAAAATCACAAAAAAATTTTTTTAAAAAAATCAAAAAAAAATTCAAAGAGAAAATTTTCAAAAAAAAAATTGAAAAAAAAATTGAAAAAAAAAATTTAAAAAAAAATAAAAAAAAAATTAAAAAAAAAAATTCACAAAAAAAAATTCACAAAAAAAAATTCACAAAAAAAAAATTTCATAAAAAAATTTTAAAAAATTTGAAAAAAAAATTTAAAAAAATTTCGTAAGAAAAATTGAAAAAAAAAAATTTAAAAAAAAATTAAAAAAAATTCAAAAAAAAAATTTAAAAAAATTTTAAAAAAAATTCGAAAAATAAATTTCAAAAAAAAATTTACAAAAAAAAAATTCAAAAAAAAAATTTACGAAAAATTTCGAAAAAAAAATTCAAAAAAAAATTGAAAAAAAAATTTTAAAAAAAATAAAAAAAAAAATTCCAAAAAAAATTTTCGTAAAAAAAAAATTTCAAAAAAAAAAATTTCGAAAAAAAATTTTAAAAAAATCAAAAAAAAATTTTCAAAGAAAATTTTTCAAAAAAAAAAAAATTTCCAAAAAAAATTCAAAAAAAAATTGAAAAAAAATAAAAAAAAAATTCGGAAAAAAAAATTTCAAAAAGGAAATTTTTCAAAAAAAAATTAAAAAAAAATAGGAAAAAAAAATTTCAAAAAAAAATTTCAAAAAAAATTCAAAAAAAAATCGAAAAAAAAAAATTTCGAAAAAATTTTTTTAAAAAAATAAAAAAAATCAAAAAAAAAATTCGAAAAAAAAATTTCGAACAAAAATTTACGAAAAAAAAATTTCAAAAAAAAATTTAAAAAAAAATTGAAAAAAAAAATTTAAAAAAAAATCGGAAAAAAAAATTTCAAAGTGGAAATTTTTCAAAAAAAAAATTGAAAAAAAAATTTTTAAAAAAATTTAAAAAAAAATTCACAAAAAAATAATTTCTTAAAAAAAATTTAAAAAAAATTCAAAAAAAAATTTTAAAAAAAAATTCAAAAAAAAAATCAAAAAAAAAAATTCAAAAAAAAATTTACAAAAAAAAATCAAAAAAAAAATTTACAAAAAAAATTTCAAATAAAAAATTTTCAAAAAAAAACTTCAAAAAAAATTTCAAACAAAATTTCGAAAAAAATTACAAAAAAAATTTTAAAAAAAATTACAAAAAAAAATTTCAAAAAAAAATTTCAAAAAAAATTTTCGTAAAAAAAATTTTCAAAAAAAAATTCGAAAAAAAAATAAAAAATCAAAAAAAAAAATTTCAAAGAGAAAATTTTTCAACAAAAATAAAAAAATTCCAAAAAAAATTGAAAAAAAAATTTTAAAAAAATTCGGAAAAAAAATTTCAAAAAGGAAATTTTTCAAAAAAAAATTTCAAAAAAAATTCAAAAAAAATTTCGAAAAAATTTTTTAAAAAAAATTTAAAAAAAAAATCAAAAAAAAAATTCGAAAAAAAAATTTCGAACAAAAATTTACAAAAAAAAAAAATCAAAAAAAAATTTTAAAAAAAATTGAAAAAAAAAATTTTAAAAAAAATCGGGAAAAAAAAATTCAAAATGGAAATTTTTCAAAAAAAGATTTCAAAAAAAAATTGCAAAAAAAATTTTCAAAAAAAAAATTTCAAAAAAAAATAAAAAAAAAATCGAAAAAAAAAAATTTTCGAAAAAAATTAAAAAAAAAAAATTCAAAAAATAAATTTTCAAAAAAAAATGAAAAAAATAAATTTAAAAAAAAAAATGAAAAAATTTTAAAAAAAAATTCACAAAAAAAAATTTTAAAAAAAAATTAAAAAAAATCAAAAAAAAAATTCAAAGAGAAAATTTTCAAAAAAAAATTGAAAAAAAAATTTTAAAAAAAAATTTAAAAAAATTAAAAAAAAATTTTTAAAAAAATTCACAAAAAAAAAATTCATAAAAAAATTTTCAAAAAAAAAATTGAAAAAAAAAATCTCAAATGGGATAAACACAGACAATATTACACAGAGAGCAAATCAAGGGTTGAATACATTAAAATGTTTGTGTAGAGTTTGGTGGGGGGCGGACCCGAAAACCATGATAATGGCATTTAATGGACTGGTCAAGTCACAATTAGACTATGGATGTATATTGTTTACACCATGTTCTAAGAAAAGTTTAGACAAATTATCCAAGGTACATAACTATGGTATGCGAATTATTACCGGGACAATTTGAAAATTTTTTCTTAAATTTTTTTTTGAATTTTTTTTTCAATTTTTTTTAGAATTTTTTTTTGAAAATTTTATTTTGAAATTATTTTTTTCCGAAAATTTTTTTATGAATTTTTTTTTTGAAAATTTCTTTTGGAATTTTTTTTTGAATTTTTTTTGCCTTTTTTTGAAAATTTTTTTCTATGCCAATTTTTTTCAAAATTTTTACTTCGAAATTTTATTTTTTGAAATTTTTTTTTTTATTTTTTTTTGAATTTTTTTTTTAATTTCTTTTTTGATTTTTTTTTTGAATTTTTTTTTTGAATTTTTTTTCCGCAAATTTTTTTTTGAAAATTTTTTTTTTGAAAATTTCTTTTGGAATTTTTTTCCTAAAAATTTTATTTTGAATTTTTTTTAAATTTTTTTTTCAATTTTTTCAGAAATTTTTTTTTCGAAAGAAAATTTTCAAAAAAAATTTTTAAAAAAATTTCAAAAAAAAATTCAAAAAAAATTTTTAAAAAAATTTTAAAAAAATTTTTCAAAGAGAAAATTTTTCAACTAAAAAAAAAATTCCAAAAAAAATTAAAAAAAAAATTGAAAAAAAAAAATAAAAAAAAATTCGGAAAACAAAATTTCAAAAAGGAAATTTAAAAAAAAATTAAAAAAAAAATTGAAAAAAACATTGAAAAAAAAATTTCAAAAAAAAAATTCAAAAAGAAAATTTCGAAAAAAAAATTTCAAAAAAAATTTTCAAAAAAAAAATTCAAAAAAAAAATCAAATAAAAAAATTCAAAGAAAAATTTCAATAAAAAATTTAAAAAAAAAATTTAAAAAAATCACAGAAAAAATTTCATAAAAAATTTTTGAAAAAATTCAAAAAAAAATTTCAAAAAAAATTTTCGTAAAAAAAAATTTTCAAAAAAAAATTTCGAAAAAAAATTTAAAAAAAATCAAAAAAAAATTTTCAAAGAGAAAATTTTTCAAAAAAAATAAAAAATTTCCAAAAAAAATTGAAAAAAAAATAAAAAAAAAATTCGGAAAAAAAAATTCAAAAAGGAAATTTTTCAAAAAAAAATTTCAAAAAAAATTCAAAAAAATCGAAAAAAAAAATTTCGAAAAAATTTAAAAAAAAAAATTTAAAAAAAATCAAAAAAAAAATTCGAAAAAAAAATTTCGAACAAAAATTTACGAAAAAAAAAATTTCAAAAAAAAATTCAAAAAAAAAATTTGAAAAAAAAAATTTTTAAAAAATCGGAAAAAAAAATTTCAAAATGGAAATTTTTCAAAAAAAAATTTCAAAAAAAAATTGGAAAAAAAATTTTCAAAAAAAAAATATCAAAAAAAATAAAAAAAAATCGAAAAAAAAAAATTTCGAAAAAAATTTCAAAAAAAAAATTCAAAAAATAAATTTTCAAAAAAAATATAGAAAAAATTAAAAAAAAAATTCACAAAAAAAAATTTAAAAAAATCAAAAAAAAAATTCAAAGAGAAAATTTTCAAAAAAAAATTGAAAAAAAAATTAAAAAAAAAAATTAAAAAAAATTTCGTAAAAAAAATTTTAAAAAAAAATTTAAAAAAAAATTTAAAAAAAAATTGTAAAAAAAATAAAAAAAAATCAAAAAAAAATTTTTAAAAAATTTTAAAAAAAAATTCGAAAAAAAAAATTTCAAAAAAAAATTTACAAGAAAAAAATTCAAAAAAAAAATTTACGAAAAATTTCGAAAAAAAAAATTCAAAAAAGAATTAAAAAAAAAAAAATTTCAAAAAAAATTCAAAAAAAATTGAAAAAAAAAATTCGAAAAAAAAATTGAAAAAAAAAATTTAAAAAAAAAATCGGAAAAAAAAATTTCAAAATGGAAATTTTTCAAAAAAAAATTTCAAAAAAAAATTGGAAAAAAAATTTCAAAAAAAATTTCAAAAAGAAATCAAAAAAAAATCGAAAAAAAAAATTTTCGAAAAAAATTTCAAAAAAAAAATCCAAAAAATAAATTTTCAAAAAAAATATTGAAAAAATTTTTAAAAAAAATTTTAAAAAAAATCACAAAAAAAAAATTTTAAAATAATCAAAAAAAAAATCAAAGAGAAAATTTTCAAAAAAAAAATTGAAAAAAAAATTGAAAAAAAAAATTTAAAAAAAAATTTAAAAAAAATTTAAAAAAAAAATTCACAAAAAAAAATTCACAAAAAAAAATTTCATAAAAAAATTTTAAAAAATTTGAAAAAAAAAATTTAAAAAAATTTCGTAAGAAAAATTGAAAAAAAAAATTAAAAAAAAAAAAAAAAAAAAATTCAAAAAAAAAATTTAAAAAAATTTAAAAAAAAAATTCGAAAAAAAAATTTCAAAAAAAAATTTACAAAAAAAAAAATTCAAAAAAAAAATTTACGAAAAATTTCGAAAAAAAAATTGAAAAAAAAATTGAAAAAAAAATTAAAAAAAAAATTTAAAAAAAAAATTCCAAAAAAAATTTTCGTAAAAAAAAAATTTCAAAAAAAAAAATTTCGAAAAAAAATTTAAAAAAAATCAAAAAAAAATTTTCAAAGAAAATTTTTCAAAAAAAAAAAATTCCAAAAAAAATTCAAAAAAAAATTGAAAAAAAATAAAAAAAAAATTCGGAAAAAAAAATTTCAAAAAGGAAATTTTTCAAAAAAAAATTTAAAAAAAAATAGGAAAAAAAAATTTCAAAAAAAAATTTCAAAAAAAATTAAAAAAAAAATCGAAAAAAAAAAATTTCGTAAAAAAATTTCGAACAAAAATTTACGAAAAAAAAAATTTCAAAAAAAAATTTAAAAAAAAATTGAAAAAAAAAAATTTAAAAAAAAATTTTAAAAAAAATTCACAAAAAAATAATTTCATAAAAAAATTTTAAAAAAAATTCAAAAAAAAATTTTAAAAAAAAATTCAAAAAAAAAATCGAAAAAAAAAATTCAAAAAAAAATTTACAAAAAAAAATCAAAAAAAAAATTTACAAAAAAAATTTCAAATAAAAAATTTTCAAAAAAAAACTTCAAAAAAAATTTCAAACAAAATTTCGAAAAAAATTACAAAAAAAATTTTAAAAAAAATTACAAAAAAAATTTCAAAAAAAAATTTCAAAAAAAATTTTCGTAAAAAAAATTTTCAAAAAAAAATTCGAAATAAAAATAAAAAATCAAAAAAAAAATTTCAAAGAGAAAATTTTTCAACAAAAATAAAAAATTTCCAAAAAAAATTGAAAAAAAAATTTAAAAAAAATTCGGAAAAAAAATTTCAAAAAGGAAATTTTTCAAAAAAAAATTTCAAAAAAAATTCAAAAAAAATTTCGAAAAAATTTTTTTAAAAAAATTTTTAAAAAAAATCAAAAAAAAATTCGAAAAAAAAATTTCGAACAAAAATTTACAAAAAAAAAAATCAAAAAAAAATTAAAAAAAAAATTGAAAAAAAAAATTAAAAAAAAAATCGGGAAAAAAAAATTCAAAATGGAAATTTTTCAAAAAAAGATTTCAAAAAAAAATTGCAAAAAATATTTTCAAAAAAAAAAATTCAAAAAAAAATAAAAAAAAAATCGAAAAAAAAAATTTTCGAAAAAAATTTTAAAAAAAAATTCAAAAAATAAATTTTCAAAAAAAAATTAAAAAAATAAATTTTCAAAAAAAAATGAAAAAATTAAAAAAAAAAATTTTAAAAAAAAATTCACAAAAAAAAATTTTAAAAATTTTTTTTAAAAAATCAAAAAAAAAATTCAAAGAGAAAATTTTCAAAAAAAAATTGAAAAAAAAATTTAAAAAAAAAAATTTAAAAAAATTTAAAAAAAAATTTTAAAAAAAATTCACAAAAAAAAAATTCATAAAAAAATTTTCAAAAAAAAAATTGAAAAAAAAAATTAAAAAAATTTCGTAAAAAAAATTGAAAAAAAAATTTAAAAAAAAATTTTGTAAAAAAAAATAAATAAAAAATTCAAAAAAAAATTTTAAAAAAATTTTAAAAAAAAATTCGAAAAAAAAAATTTCAAAAAAAAATTTACAAAAAAAAAATTCAAAAAAAAAATTTACGAAAAATTTCGAAAAAAAAAATTCAAAAAAATTTGAAAAAAAAATTTCAAAAAAAATTTTCGTAAAAAAAAATTTCAAAAAAAAAAATTTCGAAAAAAAATTTTAAAAAAATCAAAAAAAATCAAAGAGAAAATTTTTCAAAAAAAAAAAAAATTTCCAAAAAAAATTCAAAAAAAAAATTGAAAAAAAAATTTTAAAAAAATTCGGAAAAAAAAAATTCAAAAAGGAAATTTTTCAAAAAAAAATTTCAAAAAAATAGGAAAAAAAATTTTCAAAAAAAAATTTCAAAAAAAATTTAAAAAAAAATCGAAAAAAAAAATTTCGAAAAAATTTTTTTAAAAAAATTTTAAAAAAAATCAAAAAAAAAATTCGAAAAAAAAATTTCGAACAAAAATTTACGAAAAAAAAAAATTTCAAAAAAAAATTCAAAAAAAAATTTGAAAATTTTTCTTAAATTTTTTTTTGAATTTTTTTTTCAATTTTTTTAAGAATTTTTTTTTGAAAATTTTATTTTGAAATTATTTTTTTCCGAAAAATTTTTTATGAATTTTTTTTTTGAAAATTTCTTTTGGAATTTTTTTTTGAATTTTTTTGCCTTTTTTTGAAAAATTTTTTCTATGCCAATTTTTTTCAAAATTTTTACTTCGAAATTTTATTTTTTGAAATTTTTTTTTTCAATTTTGTTTTTGAATTTTTTTTTAAATTTCTTTTTTGATTTTTTTTTTGAATTTTTTTTTTGAATTTTTTTTTTGAATTTTTTTTTGAAATTTTTTTCCGCAAATTTTTTTTTGAAAATTTTTTTTTTGAAAATTTCTTTTGGAATTTTTTTCCAAAAAATTTTATTTTGAATTTTTTTAAAATTTTTTTTTCAATTTTTTCAGAAATTTTTTTTTCGAAAGAAAATTTTCAAAAAAAATTTTAAAAAAAATTTCAAAAAAAAATTCAAAAAAAATTTTAAAAAAAATTTTAAAAAAATTTTTCATAGAGAAAATTTTTCAAAAAAAAAAAAATCCAAAAAAAATTCAAAAAAAAAAATTGAAAAAAAAAATAAAAAAAAAATTCGGAAAACAAAATTTCAAAAAGGAAATTTTTAAAAAAAATTAAAAAAAAATTGAAAAAAACATTGAAAAAAAAATTTCAAAAAAAAAATTCAAAAAGAAAATTTCGAAAAAAAATTTTCAAAAAAAATTTTCAAAAAAAAAATTCAAAAAAAAAATCAAATAAAAAAATTCAAAGAAAAATTTCAATAAAAAATTAAAAAAGAAAATTTAAAAAAATCACAAAAAAAATTTCATAAAAAATTTTTGAAAAAATTCAAAAAAATTTTCAAAAAAAATTTTCGTAAAAAAAAATTTTCAAAAAAAAATTTCGAAAAAAATTTTTAAAAAAATCAAAAAAAAATTTTCAAAGAGAAAATTTTTCAAAAAAAAATAAAAAATTTCCAAAAAAAATTCAAAAAAATATTGAAAAAAAAAATAAAAAAAAAATTCGGAAAAAAAAATTCAAAAAGGAAATTTTTCAAAAAAAAATTTCAAAAAAAATTCAAAAAAATCGAAAAAAAAAAATTTCGAAAAAATTTAAAAAAAAAATTTAAAAAAAATCAAAAAAAAAAATCGAAAAAAAAATTTCGAACAAAAATTTACGAAAAAATAAATTTCAAAAAAAAATTTGAAAAAAAAAATTTTAAAAAATCGGAAAAAAAAATTTCAAAATGGAAATTTTTCAAAAAAAAATTTCAAAAAAAAATTGGAAAAAAAATTTTCAAAAAAAAAATTCAAAAAATAAATTTTCAAAAAAAATATTGAAAAAATTTTTAAAAAAAATTTAAAAAAAAATTCACAAAAAAAAAATTTAAAAAAATCAAAAAAAAAATTCAAAGAGAAAATTTTCAAAAAAAAAATTGAAAAAAAAATTAAAAAAAATTTCGTAAAAAAAATTGAAAAAAAAAATTTTAAAAAAAATAAAAAAAAAATTTGTAAAAAAAATAAAAAAAAAATCAAAAAAAAATTTTTAAAAAATTTTTAAAAAAAATTCGAAAAAAAAAATTTCAAAAAAAAATTTACAAGAAAAAAATTCAAAAAAAAAATTTACGAAAAATTTCGAAAAAAAAAATTCAAAAAAGAATTGAAAAAAAAAATAAAAAAAAAAAATTTCAAAAAAAATTCAAAAAAAATTGAAAAAAAAAATTCGAAAAAAAAATTGAAAAAAAAAATTTAAAAAAAAATCGGAAAAAAAAATTTCAAAATGGAAATTTTTCAAAAAAAAATTTCAAAAAAAAATTGGAAAAAAAATTTCAAAAAGAAATCAAAAAAAAAATCGAAAAAAAAAATTTTCGAAAAAAATTTCAAAAAAAAAATTCAAAGAGAAAATTTTCAAAAAAAAATTGAAAAAAAAATTGAAAAAAAAATTTAAAAAAAAATTTAAAAAAAAATTTAAAAAAAATTTAAAAAAAAAATTAAAAAAAAATTCACAAAAAAAAAATTCATAAAAAAATTTTAAAAAATTTTCAAAAAAAAAATTGAAAAAAAAAATTTAAAAAAATTTCGTAAGAAAAATTGAAAAAAAAAATTTAAAAAAAATAAAAAAAAAATTCGAAAAAAAATTTTAAAAAAATTTTAAAAAAAAATTCGAAAAAAAAATTTCAAAAAAAAATTTACAAAAAAAAAAATTCAAAAAAAAAATTTACGAAAAATTTCGAAAAAAAAAATTCAAAAAAAAATTGAAAAAAAAATTAAAAAAAAAAATTTCAAAAAAAATTTTCGTTAAAAAAAAATTTCAAAAAAAAAAATTTCGAAAAAAAATTCAAAAAAAATTGAAAAAAAATTAAAAAAAAAATCGGAAAAAAAAATTTCAAAAAGGAAATTATTCAAAAAAAAATTTTAAAAAAAATAGGAAAAAAAATTTCAAAAAAAATTCAAAAAAAAATCGAAAAAAAAAAATTTCGAAAAAATTTTTTTAAAAAAATAAAAAAAATCAAAAAAAAAATTCGAAAAAAAAATTTCTAACAAAAATTTACGAAAAAAAAAATTTCAAAAAAAAATTCAAAAAAAAATTGAAAAAAAAAATTAAAAAAAAAATCGGAAAAAAAAATTTCAAAGTGGAAATTTTTCAAAAAAAAATTTCAAAAAAAAAATTGGAAAAAAAATTTTCAAAAAAAAAATTTCAAAAATTTTTTTGAAATTTTTTTTTTGAAAAAAAAATCGAAAAAAATTTCAAATAAAAAATTCAGAAATAAATTTTCAAAAAAAAATTGAAAAAAATTTTTAAAAAAAATTTTTAAAAAAATTCACAAAAAAAAATTAAAAATTTTTTTTTAAAAAATAAAAAAAAAAATTCAAAGAGAAAATTTTCAAAAAAAAAATTGAAAAAAAATTTAAAAAAAAATTTAAAAAAAAATTAAAAAAAAAATTTTAAAAAAATTTCAAAAAAAAATTCAAAAAAAAATTGAAAAAAAAAATTTAAAAAAAAAATCGGAAAAAAAAATTTCAAAGTGGAAATTTTTCAAAAAAAAATTTCAAAAAAAAATTGGAAAAAAAATTTTCAAAAAAAAAATTTCAAAAAAAATTCAAAAAAAAATCGAAAAAAATTTCAAATAAAAAATTCAGAAATAAATTTTCAAAAAAAAAATTGAAAAAAAATTTTTAAAAAAATTTTTAAAAAAAATTCACAAAAAAAAATAAAAATTTTTTTTAAAAAAATCAAAAAAAAAATTCAAAGAGAAAATTTTCAAAAAAAAAATTGAAAAAAAAATTTTAAAAAAAATTTTAAAAAAAATTCACAAAAAAAAATTTCATAAAAAAATTTTAAAAAATTTCAAAAAAGAAATTTTTCAAAAAAAAAAAATTGTAAAAAAAATTTTCAAAAAAAATTTCAAAAAAAATTCAAAAAAAAATCGAAAAAAAAAATTTTCGAAAAAATAAAAAAAATATCAAAAAAAAAATAAAAAAAAAAATTCAAAAAAAAAATCGTAAAAAAAAATTTTCGAAAAAAATTTCAAAAAAAAAATTCAAAAAAAAAATTGTCAAAAAAAAAAATTCAAAAAAAAAATTTGAAAAAAAAATTTTGAAAAAAATCACAAAAAAAAATTTAAAAAAAAATTGAAAAAAAAATTCAAAAGAAATTTTAAAAAAATTAAAAAAAAAATTAAAAAAAAAATTCAAAAAAGAAATTAAAAAAAATTCAAAAAAAAAATTGAAAAAAAATTAAAAAAAGATTTCAAAAAGGAAATTTTTCAAAAAAAATTAAAAAAAAAATTGTAAAAAAAATTTTCAAAAAAAAATTTCAAAAAAAATTTTCAAAAAAAAAAAAAAAAAAAAAAATTGAAAAAAAAAATTCGAAAAAGAATTTTCAAAAAAAAATTCAAAAAAAAATCAAAAAAAAAAATTTCAAAAAAAATTTTCGTAAAAAAAAATTTTCAAAAAAAAAATTCGAAAAAAAAATCAAAAAAAAATTTTAAAAGAGGAAATTTTTCAAAAAAAAAAATTCAAAAAAAATATTGAAAAAAAATAAAAAAAAATTCTGAAAAAAAAATTACAAAAAAAATGTCGAAAAAAAAATTTCAAAAAAAAAATTTCAAATAAAATATTTTCAAAAAAAATTCGAAAAAAATTACAAAAAAAAAATTGATAAAAATTACAAAAAAATTTCAAAAAAAAATTTCGTTAAAAAAAAATTCAAAAAAAAAACATTTCGAAAAAAATTAAAAAAAAAAATTTTAAAAAAAATTTAAAAAAAATTCAAAAAAAAATTTTAAAAAAAATTCAAAAAAAAATTTAAAAAAAATTTTAAAAAAATTTTTCAAAGAGAAAATTTTCCAAAAAAAAAAAAAAATTTCAAAAGAAAATTCAAAAAAAATTTAAAAAAAAATTTAAAAAAAATTTTAAAAAAAATTCAAAAAAAAATTTTAAAAAAAATTCAAAAAAAAAATTTAAAAAAAATTTTAAAAAAATTTTTCAAAGAGAAAATTTTTCAAAAAAAAAAAATTCCAAAAAAAATTCAAAAAAAAAATTAAAAAAAAAATAAAAAAAAATTCGGAAAAAAAAATTTCAAAAAGGAAATTTCAAAAAAAAAATTCAAAAAGAAAATTTCGAAAAAAAATTTTCAAAAAAAATTTTCAAAAAAAAAATTCAAAAACAAAATCAAATAAAACAATTCAAATAAAAATTTCAATAAAAAATTTCGAAAAAAAAATTCGAAAAAAAAAATTTCAAAAAAAAATTGAAAAAAAAATTTAAAAAAATTTAAAAAAAATTTCGTAAAAAATTTTTGAAAAAATTCAAAAAAAAATTTTCAAAAAAAAATTCAAAGCAATTGAAAAAAAAATTTCAAAAAAAAAATTTCAAAAAAAATACTCTTAAAAAAAATTTTAAAAAAATTTTAAAAAAATCAAAAAAAAAATTCAAAGAGAAAATTTTTCAAAAAAAATTTCATAAAAAAAATTTAAAAAATTTTCAAAAAAAAATTGGAAAAAAAATTTTAAAAAAAATAAAAAAAAATTCAAAAAAAAATTTTAAAAAAATTTCAAAAAAAAATTCGAAAAAAAAAATTTCAAAAAAAATTAAAAAAAAAAATCAAAAAAAAAATTTACGAAAAATTTCGAAAAAAAAATTTCAAAAAAAATTTCAAATAAAAAATATTTCAAAAAATTTCGAAAAATATTACAAAAAAAAATAAAAAAAAAATTACAAAAAAAAATTTAAAAAAAAAATTTCAAAAAAAATTTTCGTAAAAAAAAATTTTCAAAAATAAATTTCGAAAATTTTTTTTAAAAAAATCAAAAAAAAATTTTCAAAGAGAAAATTTTTCAAAAAAAATAAAAAAATTCCAAAAAAAATTCAAAAAAAAAATTGAAAAAAAAAAAAATTCGGAAAAAAAAATTTCAAAAAAAATTCAAAAAAAATCGAAAAAAAAAAATTTCGAAAAAATAAAAAAAAAATTAAAAAAAAAATCAAAAAAAAAATTCGAAAAAAAAATTTCGAACAAAAATTAACGAAAAAAAAATTTCAAAAAAAAATTCAAAAAAAAATTGAAAAAAAAAAATTTAAAAAAAATCGAAAAAAAAATTTTAAAAAAAATCGGAAAAAAAATTTCAAAATGGAAATTTTTCAAAAAAAATTTCAAAAAAAATTTCAAAAAAAAATTCAAAAAATAAATTTTCAAAAAAAAAAATGAAAAAATTTAAAAAAAAAATTCATAAAAAAAATTTTTAAAAAAATTTTTAAAAAAATCAAAAAAAAAAATTCAAAGAGAAAATTTTCAAAAAAAAAATTGAAAAAAAAATTTTAAAAAAATATTAAAAAAATTTAAAAAAAAATTCACAAAAAAAAAAATTTCATACAAAAATTTTAAAAAATTTTCAAAAAAAAAATTGAAAAAAAATTGACAAAAAAAATAAAAAAAAAAATTTTGTAAAAAAAAATAAAAAAAAATTCAAAAAAAAAATTTAAAAAAATTTTAAAAAAAATTTCAAAAAAAAATTTACAAAAAAAAATTTAAAAAAAAATTACGAAAAATTTCGAAAAAAAAATTCGAAAAAAAATTGAAAAAAAAATTCAAAAAAAATTTTTAAAAAAATAAAAAAAAAAAATTTCAAAAAAAAATTTACAAAAAAAAAATTAAAAAAAAAAATTTACGAAAAATTTCGAAAAAAAAATTGAAAAAAAAAATTTAAAAAAAAAATTTAAAAAAAATCAAAAAAAAATTTTCAAAGAAAATTTTTCAAAAAAAAAAAAATTTCCAAAAAAAATTTAAAAAAAAATTGAAAAAAAAATAAAAAAAAAATTCGGAAAAAAAAATTTCAAAAAGGAAATTTTTCAAAAAAAAATTAAAAAAAAAATAGGAAAAAAAATTTTCAAAAAAAAATTTAAAAAAAAATTCAAAAAAAAATCGAAAAAAAAAATTTCGAAAAATTTTTTTTAAAAAAATAAAAAAAATCAAAAAAAAAATTCGAAAAAAAAATTTCGAACAAAAATTTACGAAAAAAAAAAAATTTCAAAAAAAAATTCAAAAAAAAAATTTAAAACAAAAATCGGAAAAAAAAAATTTTTCAAAAAAAAATTTCAAAAAAAAATTGGAAAAAAAATTTTCAAAAAAAATTCAAAAAAAAATCGAAAAAAATTTCAAATAAAAAATTCAGAAATAAATTTTCAAAAAAAAAAATGAAAAAAAAATTTAAAAAAAAATTTTAAAAAAAAATTCACAAAAAAAAAAAAAAAAATTTAAAAAAAACAAAAAAAAAAATTCAAAGAGAAAATTTTCAAAAAAAAAATTGAAAAAAAAATTTTAAAAAAAAATTTAAAAAAAATTCAAATAAAAATCGAAAAAAAAAATTTTCGAAAAAATTAAAAAAAAAATTTCAAAAAAAAATTTTAAAAAATTTCAAAGAAGAAATTTTTCAAAAAAAAAAAAAAATTGGAAAAAAAATTTTCAAAAAAAATTTTAAAAAAATTCAAAAAAAAAATCGAAAAAAAAAATTTTCGAAAAAATTAAAAAAAAAATTTCAAAAAAAAAATTAAAAAAAAAAATTCAAAAAAAAAATCGAAAAAAAAATTTTCGAAAAAAATTTCAAAAAAAAAATTCAAAAAAAAAATTGTCAAAAAAAAAATTCAAAAAAAAAATTTGAAAAAAAAATTTAAAAAAAATCACAAAAAATAATTTAAAAAAAAAATTTAAAAAAAATAAAAAAAAATCAAAAAAAAAATTCAAAGACAAAATTTTTCAAAAAAAATTTCAAAAAAAAAATTGAAAAAAAAAATTTTCAAAAAAAAAATTGAAAAAAAAATTTTAAAAAAAATTCACAAAAAAATAATTTCATAAAAAAATTTTTAAAAAAATTCAAAAAAAAATTTAAAAAAAAATTTCAAAAAAAAAATCGAAAAAAAAAATTCAATAAAAAAATTACAAAAAAAAAAATAAAAAAAAAAATTTACAAAAAAAATTTCAAATAAAAAAATTACAAAAAAAATTTCAAAAAAAATTACAAAAAAAAATTTCAAAAAAAAAATTTCAAAAAAAATTTTCGTAAAAAAAAATTTTCAAAAAAAAATTTCGAAAAAAAAATAAAAAATTTCCAAAAAAAGTTGAAAAAAAAATTGAAAAAAAAATTTAAAAAAAATTCGGAAATAAAAATTTCAAAAAGGAAATTTTTCAAAAAAATATTTCAAAAAAAATTCAAAAAAAATCGAAAAAAAAAAATTTCGAAAAAATTTTTTTTAAAAAATTTAAAAAAAAAATCAAAAAAAAAATTCGAAAAAAAAATTTCGAACAAAAATTTACGAAAAAAAAAAT
Source organism: Chrysolina oricalcia (assembly GCA_944452925.2). Classification (NCBI taxonomy): domain Eukaryota; kingdom Metazoa; phylum Arthropoda; class Insecta; order Coleoptera; family Chrysomelidae; genus Chrysolina; species Chrysolina oricalcia. Next base: position 29,274,870 of record OX101813.2, on the reverse strand, counting down.
TCAAAAAAAAATTCAAAAAAAAAATTGAAAAAAAAAATTTAAAAAAAAATCGGAAAAAAAAAATTCAAAATGGAAATTCTTCAAAAAAAAATTTCAAAAAAAAATTGGAAAAAAAATTTTCAAAAAAAAAATTTCAAAAAAAAATAAAAAAAAATCGAAAAAAAAAATTTCGAAAAAAATTTCAAAAAAAAAATTCAAAAAATAAATTTTCAAAAAAAAATGAAAAAATTTTAAAAAAAAATTTAAAAAAAAATTCACAAAAAAAAATTTAAAAAAATTTTTTAAAAAAATCAAAAAAAAAAATTCAAAGAGAAAATTTTCAAAAAAAAAATTGAAAAAAAAATTTTAAAAAAAATTTTAAAAAAATTTTAAAAAAAAATTAAAAAAAAAATTCACAAAAAAAAATTTCATAAAAAAATTTTCAAAAAAAAAATTGAAAAAAAAAATTAAAAAAATTTCGTAAAAAAAATTGAAAAAAAAAATTTAAAAAAAAAATAAAAAAAAAAATTTTGTAAAAAAAAATAAAACAAAAATTCAAAAAAAAATTTTAAAAAAATTAAAAAAAAAAATCAAAAAAAAAATTTCAAAAAAAAAATTGAAAAAAAATTGAAAAAAAAAATTTTAAAAAAAATCGGAAAAAAAAATTTCAAAATGGAAATTTTTCAAAAAAAAAATTCAAAAAAAAAATTGGAAAAAAAAATTTCAAAAAGAAATAAAAAAAAAAATCGAAAAAAAAAATTTCCGAAAAAAATTAAAAAAAAAATTCAAAAAATAAATTTTCAAAAAAAATATTGAAAAAATTTTTAAGAAAATTTTTAAAAAAAATCACAAAAAAATTTTTTTAAAAAATTAAAAAAAAAATTCAAAGAGAAAATTTTCAAAAAAAAAATTGAAAAAAAAATTTTAAAAAAAATTTAAAAAAATTTTAAATAAAATTTTAAAAAAAATTCACAAAAAAAAAATTTCATAAAAAAATTTTCAAAAAAAAAATTGAAAAAAAAAATTTAAAAAAAATTCGTAAGAAAAATTGAAAAAAAAAATTCAAAAAAAAATTCAAAAAAAAATTTTAAAAAAATTTTTAAAAAAAATTCGAAAAAAAAATTTCAAAAAAAAATTTACAAAAAAAAAATTCAAAAAAAAAATTTACGAAAAATTTCGAAAAAAAAAATTCAAAAAAAAATTCAAAAAAAAAATTAAAAAAAAAAAATTTCAAAAAAAATTTTCGTAAAAAAAAAATTTCAAAAAAAAAAATTTCGAAAAAAAATTTAAAAAAAATCAAAAAAAAATTTTCAAAGAAAATTTTTCAAAAAAAAAAAAAATTCCAAAAAAAATTTAAAAAAAAATTGAAAAAAAAATAAAAAAAAATTCGGAAAAAAAAATTTCAAAAAGGAAATTTTTCAAAAAAAAATTTAAAAAAAATAGGAAAAAAAATTTTCAAAAAAAAATTTCAAAAAAAATTCAAAAAAAAATCGAAAAAAAAAAATTTCGAAAAAATTTTTTTTAAAAAATAAAAAAAATCAAAAAAAAATTCGAAAAAAAAATTTCGAACAAAAATTTACGAAAAAAAAAATTTCAAAAAAAAATTCAAAAAAAAATTTCAAAAAGGAAATTTTTCAAAAAAAAATTTCAAAAAAAATTCAAAAAAAATCGAAAAAAAAAAAATTTCGAAAAAATTTAAAAAAAAAATTTAAAAAAAAATCAAAAAAAAAATTCGAAAAAAAATTTCGAACAAAAATTTACGAAAAAAAAAATTTCAAAAAAAAATTCAAAAAAATATTGAAAAAAAAAATTTAAAAAAAAATCGGAAAAAAAATTTCAAAATGGAAATTTTTCAAAAAAAATTTCAAAAAAAAATTGGAAAAAAAATTTTCAAAAAAAAAATTTCAAAAAAAAATCAAAAAAAAAATCGAAAAAAAAAATTTTCGAAAAAAATTTCAAAAAAAAAATTCAAAAAATAAATTAAAAAAAAAAAATTAAAAAAAATCAAAAAAAAAATTCAAAGACAAAATTTTTCAAAAAAAAATTCAAAAAAAAAAATTCAAAAAAAAAAATTTCAAAAAAAAAATTGAAAAAAAAATTTAAAAAAAAATTTTAAAAAAAATTCCCAAAAAAAATAATTTCATAAAAAAATTTTAAAAAAATTTCAAAAAAAAATCGAAAAAAAAAATTCAAAAAAAAATTTAAAAAAAAAATCAAAATAAAAATTTACAAAAAAAATTTCAAATAAAAAATTTTCAAAAAAAAACTTCAAAAAAAATTTCAAAAAAAATTCAAAAAAAATCGAAAAAAAAAATTTCGAAAAAATAAAAAAAAAAAAATAAAAAAAAAATCAAAAAAAAAATTCGAAAAAAAAATTTCGAACAAAAATTTACGAAAAAAAAAATTTCAAAAAAAAATTCAAAAAAAAATTGAAAAAAAAAATTTTAAAAAAAATCGGAAAAAAAATTTCAAAATGGAAATTTTTCAAAAAAAATTTCAAAAAAAAATTGAAAAAAAAATTTTCAAAAAAGAAATTTCAAAAAAAAATCAAAAAAAAAATCGAAAAAAAAAATTTTCGAAAAAAATTTCAAAAAAAAATTCAAAAAATAAATTTAAAATAAAAATAAAAAAAAATCAAAAAAAAATTCAAAGACAAAATTTTTCAAAAAAAATTTCAAAAAAAAAATTCAAAAAAAAAATTTTCAAAAAAAAATTGAAAAAAAAATTTAAAAAAAAATTTTAAAAAAAATTCACAAAAAAATAATTTCATAAAAAAATTTAAAAAAAAATTCAAAAAAAAATTAAAAAAAAAAATTTCAAAAAAAAAATCGAAAAAAAAAATTCAAAAAAAAATTTACAAAAAAAAAATCAAAATAAAAATTTACAAAAAAAATTTCAAATAAAAAATTTTCAAAAAAAAACTTCAAAAAAAATTTCAAAAAAAATTTCGAAAAAAATTACAAAAAAAATTTAAAAAAAAATTACAAAAAAAAAATTTCAAAAAAAATTTTCGTAAAAAAAAATTTTCAAAAAAAAATTTCGAAAAAAAATTAAAAAATCAAAAAAAAAATTTCAAAGAGAAAATTTTTCAAAAAAATATTTCAAAAAAAATTCAAAAAAAATCGAAAAAAAAAAATTTCGAAAAAATTTTTTTAAAAAAATTAAAAAAAAAAATCAAAAAAAAAAATTCGAAAAAAAAATTTCGAACAAAAATTTACGAAAAAAAAAATTCAAAAAAAAATTCAAAAAAAAAATTGAAAAAAAAAATTTACAAAAAAAAATCAAAAAAAAAATTTACGAAAAATTTCGAAAAAAAAATTTCAAAAAAAATTTCAAATAAAAAATATTTCAAAAAAAATTTCGAAAAATATTACAAAAAAAAATAAAAAAAAAATTACAAAAAAAAATTAAAAAAAAAAAATTTCAAAAAAAATTTTCGTAAAAAAAATTTTCAAAAATAAATTTCGAAAATTTTTTTTAAAAAAATCAAAAAAAAATTTTCAAAGAGAAAATTTTTCAAAAAAAATAAAAAAATTCCAAAAAAAATTCCAAAAAAAATTCAAAAAAAAAATTGAAAAAAAAAAAATTCGGAAAAAAAAATTTCAAAAAAAATTCAAAAAAAATCGAAAAAAAAAAATTTCGAAAAAATAAAAAAAAAATTAAAAAAAAAATCAAAAAAAAAATTCGAAAAAAAAATTTTGAACAAAAATTTACGAAAAAAAAATTTCAAAAAAAAATTCAAAAAAAAATTGAAAAATAAAAATTTAAAAAAAATCGGAAAAAAAATTTTAAAAAAAATCGGAAAAAAAATTTCAAAATGGAAATTTTTCAAAAAAAATTTCAAAAAAAATTTCAAAAAAAAATTCAAAAAATAAATTTTCAAAAAAAAAAAATGAAAAAATTTTAAAAAAAAATTCACAAAAAAAATTTTTAAAAAAAATTTAAAAAAAATCAAAAAAAAAAATTCAAAGAGAAAATTTTCAAAAAAAAAATTGAAAAAAAAATTTTAAAAAAATTTTAAAAAAATTTTAAAAAAAATTTTAAAAAAAATTCACAAAAAAAAAAATTTCATACAAAAATTTTAAAAAATTTTCAAAAAAAAAATTGAAAAAAATTTCGTAAAAAAAATTGAAAAAAAATTGAAAAAAAAATAAAAAAAAAAATTTTGTAAAAAAAAATAAAAAAAAATTCAAAAAAAAATTTTAAAAAAATTTTAAAAAAAATTTCAAAAAAAAATTTACAAAAAAAAATTTAAAAAAAAATTACGAAAAATTTCGAAAAAAAAAATTCGAAAAAAAATTGAAAAAAAAATTCAAAAAAAAATTTTAAAAAAATAAAAAAAAAAAATTTCAAAAAAAAATTTACAAAAAAAAAATTAAAAAAAAAAATTTACGAAAAATTTCGAAAAAAAAATTGAAAAAAAAAATTAAAAAAAAAAATTTAAAAAAAATCAAAAAAAAATTTTCAAAGAAAATTTTTCAAAAAAAAAAAAAATTTCCAAAAAAAAAAAAAAAAATTGAAAAAAAAATAAAAAAAAATTCGGAAAAAAAAATTTCAAAAAGGAAATTTTTCAAAAAAAAATTTAAAAAAAAATTTTCAAAAAATTTTCAAAAAAAAATTTCAAAAAAAATTCAAAAAAAAATCGAAAAAAAAAAATTTCGAAAAAATTTTTTCAAAAAAATAAAAAAAATCAAAAAAAAAATTCGAAAAAAAAATTTCGAACAAAAATTTACGAAAAAAAAAAATTTCAAAAAAAAATTCAAAAAAAATTGAAAAAAAAAATTTAAAACAAAAATCGGAAAAAAAAAATTCAAAGTGGAAATTTTTCAAAAAAAAATTTCAAAAAAAAATTGGAAAAAAAATTTTCAAAAAAAATTCAAAAAAAAATCGAAAAAAATTTCAAATAAAAAATTCAGAAATAAATTTTCAAAAAAAAAATGAAAAAAAAATTTAAAAAAAAATTTAAAAAAAAAATTCACAAAAAAAAATTAAAAAAAATTTAAAAAAAATCAAAAAAAAAAATTCAAAGAAAATTTTCAAAAAAAAAATTGAAAAAAAAATTTAAAAAAAAATTTAAAAAAAATTCAAAAAAAAATCGAAAAAAAAAATTTTCGAAAAAATTTAAAAAAAAAATTCAAAAAAAAATTTTAAAAAATTTCAAAGAAGAAATTTTTCAAAAAAAAAAAAAAATTGGAAAAAAAATTTTCAAAAAAAATTTTTAAAAAATTAAAAAAAAAATCGAAAAAAAAAATTTTCGAAAAAATTAAAAAAAAAATTTCAAAAAAAAAATTAAAAAAAAAATTCAAAAAAAAAATCGAAAAAAAAATTTTCGAAAAAAATTTCAAAAAAAAAATTCAAAAAAAAATTGTCAAAAAAAAAATTCAAAAAAAATTTTGAAAAAAAAATTTTAAAAAAATCACAAAAAATAATTAAAAAAAAAATTTAAAAAAAATAAAAAAAAATCAAAAAAAAATTCAAAGACAAAATTTTTCAATAAAAATTTCAAAAAAAAAATTCAAAAAAAAAATTTTCAAAAAAAAAATTGAAAAAAAAAATTTAAAAAAAAATTCACAAAAAAATAATTTCATAAAAAAATTTTTAAAAAAATTCAAAAAAAAATTAAAAAAAAAATTTCAAAAAAAAATCGAAAAAAAAAATTCAAAAAAAAAATTACAAAAAAAAAATAAAAAAAAAATTTACAAAAAAAATTTCAAATAAAAAAATTACAAAAAAAATTTCAAAAAAAATTACAAAAAAAAATTTCAAAAAAAAAATTTCAAAAAAAATTTTCGTAAAAAAAAATTTTCAAAAAAAAATTTCGAAAAAAAAATAAAAAATTTCCAAAAAAAGTTGAAAAAAAAAATTGAAAAAAAAATTTAAAAAAAATTCGGAAATAAAAATTTCAAAAAGGAAATTTTTCAAAAAAATATTTCAAAAATAATTCAAAAAAAATCGAAAAAAAAAAATTTCGAAAAAATTTTTTTTAAAAAATTTAAAAAAAAAATCAAAAAAAAAATTCGAAAAAAAAATTTCGAACAAAAATTTACGAAAAAAAAAAATTCAAAAAAAAATTCAAAAAAAAAATTGAAAAAAAAAATTTTAAAAAAAATCGGAAAAAAAAAATTCAAAATGGAAATTCTTCAAAAAAAAATTTCAAAAAAAAATTGGAAAAAAAATTTTCAAAAAAAAAATTTCAAAAAAAAATAAAAAAAAATCGAAAAAAAAAATTTCGAAAAAAATTTCAAAAAAAAAATTCAAAAAATAAATTTTCAAAAAAAAATGAAAAAATTTAAAAAAAAAATTTAAAAAAAAATTCACAAAAAAAAATTTAAAAAAAAATTTTAAAAAAATCAAAAAAAAAATTCAAAGAGAAAATTTTCAAAAAAAAAATTGAAAAAAAAATTTTAGAAAAAATTTTAAAAAAATTAAAAAAAAAAATTAAAAAAAAAATTCACAAAGAAAAATTTCATAAAAAAATTTTCAAATAAAAAATTGAAAAAAAAAATTAAAAAAATTTCGTAAAAAAAATTGAAAAAAAAAATTTAAAAAAAAAATAAAAAAAAAAATTTTGTAAAAAAAAATAAAACAAAAATTCAAAAAAAAATTTTAAAAAAATTTTTAAAAAAAATCAAAAAAAAAATTTCAAAAAAAAAATTGAAAAAAAACTCAAAAAAAAATTTCAAAAAAAAATTCAAAAAAAAATTGAAAAAAAAATTTAAAAAAAAATCGGAAAAAAAAATTTAAAAAAAAATCGGAAAAAAAAATTTCAAAATGGAAATTTTTCAAAAAAAAAATTCAAAAAAAAAATTGGAAAAAAAAATTTCAAAAAGAAATCAAAAAAAAAAATCGAAAAAAAAAATTTTCGAAAAAAATTTTAAAAAAAATTCAAAAAATAAATTTTCAAAAAAAATATTGAAAAAATTTTAAAAAAAAATTTTAAAAAAAATCACAAAAAAATTTTTTTAAAAAATAAAAAAAAAAAATTCAAAGAGAAAATTTTCAAAAAAAAAATTGAAAAAAAAATTTTAAAAAAATTTTAAAAAAATTTTAAAAAAAATTTTAAAAAAAATTCACAAAAAAAAAATTTCATAAAAAAATTTTCAAAAAAAAAATTGAAAAAAAAAATTTAAAAAAAATTCGTAAGAAAAATTGAAAAAAAAAATTCAAAAAAAAATTCAAAAAAAAATTTTAAAAAAATTTTAAAAAAAAATTCGAAAAAAAAAATTTCAAAAAAAAATTTACAAAAAAAAAATTCAAAAAAAAAATTTACGAAAAATTTCGAAAAAAAAAATTCAAAAAAAAATTCAAAAAAAAAATTAAAAAAAAAAATTTCAAAAAAAATTTTCGTAAAAAAAAATTTCAAAAAAAAAAATTTCGAAAAAAAATTTTAAAAAAATCAAAAAAAAATTTTCAAAGAAAATTTTTCAAAAAAAAAAAAAAAATTCCAAAAAAAATTAAAAAAAAAATTGAAAAAAAAATAAAAAAAAATTCGGAAAAAAAAATTTCAAAAAGGAAATTTTTCAAAAAAAAATTTAAAAAAAATAGGAAAAAAAATTTTCAAAAAAAAAATTCAAAAAAAATTCAAAAAAAAATCGAAAAAAAAAAATTTCGAAAAAATTTTTTTTAAAAAATAAAAAAAATCAAAAAAAAATTCGAAAAAAAAATTTCGAACAAAAATTTACGAAAAAAAAAATTTCAAAAAAAAATTCAAAAAAAAATTCAAAAAAAAATTGAAAAAAAAATTTAAAAAAAATTCAAAAAAAATTTCCAAAAAAATTTTCAAAAAAAAAATTCAAAGAACAATTGAAAAAAAAAATTCAAAAGAAATTTCAAAAAAAAAATTTCAAAAAAAATTTAAAAAAAAAATTTTAAAAAAAAATTCAAAAAAGAAATTGAAAAAAATTCAAAAAAAAAATTGAAAAAAAAATTTTAAAAAAATTCGGAAAAAAAGATTTCAAAAAGGAAATTTTTCAAAAAAAAATTTAAAAAAAAATTGTAAAAAAAATTTTCAAAAAAAAATATCAAAAAAAATTTTCGTAAAAAAATTTTCAAAAAAAAAATTCAAAAAAAAAATCAAAAAAAAAAAAAAAATTCAAAAAAAAAATTCGAAAAAGAATTTTCAAAAAAAAAATTCAAAAAAAATTAAAAAAAAAATCGAAAAAAAAAAATTCAAAAAAAAAATTTCAAAAAAAATTTTCGTAAAAAAAAATTTTCAAAAAAAAAAATTCGAAAAAAATTTTTTAAAAAAATCAAAAAAAAATTTTAAAAGAGAAAATTTTTCAAAAAAAAAAATTCAAAAAAAAAATTCAAAAAAAATATTGAAAAAAAAATAAAAAAAATTCGGAAAAAAAAAATTACAAAAAAAATTTCGAAAAAAAAATTTCAAAAAAAAAATTTCAAATAAAAAATTTTCAAAAAAAAATTCGAAAAAAATTACAAAAAAAAAATTGATAAAAATTACAAAAAAATTTCAAAAAAAATTTTCGTTAAAAAAAATTTCAAAAAAAAAACATTTCGAAAAAAATTTAAAAAAATAATTTAAAAAAAATTTTAAAAAAGTTTTTCAAAGAGAAAATTTTTCAAAAAAAAAAAAAATTCAAAAAAAAATTCAAAAAAAATTCAAAAAAAAAATTAAAAAAAAATTTTTCAAACAGAAAATTTTTCAAAAAAAAAAATTCCAAAAAAAATTCAAAAAACAAATTGAAAAAAAAAATAAAAAAAAAAATCGGAAAAAAAAATTTCAAAAAGGAAATTTCAAAAAAAAATTCAAAAAGAAAATTTCGAAAAAAAATTTTCAAAAAAAAAATTCAAAAACAAAATCAAATAAAACAATTCAAAGAAAAATTTCAATAAAAAATTTCGAAAAAAAAATTCGAAAAAAAAAATTCAAAAAAAAAATTGAAAAAAAAAATTTTAAAAAAATTTCGTAAAAAATTTTTGAAAAAATTCAAAAAAAAATTCGAAAAAAAAAATTTCAAAAAAAAATTTCATAAAAAAAATTAAAAAAAAAATTTTCAAAAAAAAATTCAAAGCAATTGAAAAAAAAATTTCAAAAAAAAAATTTCAAAAAAAATATTCTTAAAAAAAATTTTAAAAAAATTTAAAAAAATTCAAAAAGAAAATTTTTCCAAAAAAATTTCATAAAAAAATTTTAAAAAATTTTCAAAAAAAAATTGAAAAAAAAAAATTAAAAAAAAATAAAAAAAAAATTGTAAAAAAAAATTTAAAAAAATTCAAAAAAAAATTTTAAAAAAATTTCAAAAAAAAATTCGAAAAAAAAAATTTCAAAAAAAAATTTACAAAAAAAAATTTCGTAAAAAAAAATTTTCAAAAAAAAATTTCGAAAAATTTTTTTAAAAAAATCAAAAAAAAATTTTCAAAGAGAAAATTTTTCAAAAAAAATAAAAAATTTCCAAAAAAAATTCATAAAAAAAATTGAAAAAACAAAATTCGGAAAAAAAAATTTCAAAAAGGAAATTTTTCAAAAAAAAATTTCAAAAAAAATTCAAAAAAAATCGAAAAAAAAAAAATTTCGAAAAAATTTAAAAAAAAAATAAAAAAAAAATCAAAAAAAAAATTCGAAAAAAAATTTCGAACAAAAATTTACGAAAAAAAAAATTTCAAAAAAAAATTGAAAAAAAAATTGAAAAAAAAAATTTAAAAAAAAATCGGAAAAAAAATTTCAAAATGGAAATTTTTCAAAAAAAATTTCAAAAAAAAATTGGAAAAAAAATTTTCAAAAAAAAAATTTCAAAAAAAAATCAAAAAAAAAATCGAAAAAAAAAATTTTCGAAAAAAATTTCAAAAAAAAAATTCAAAAAATAAATTAAAAAAAAAATTAAAAAAAATCAAAAAAAAAATTCAAAGACAAAATTTTTCAAAAAAAAATTCAAAAAAAAAAATTCAAAAAAAAAAATTTCAAAAAAAAAATTGAAAAAAAAATTTTAAAAAAAATTTTAAAAAAAATTCACAAAAAATAATTTCATAAAAAAATTTTAAAAAAATTTCAAAAAAAAATCGAAAAAAAAAATTCAAAAAAAAATTTAAAAAAAAAATCAAAATAAAAATTTACAAAAAAAATTTCAAATAAAAAATTTTCAAAAAAAAACTTCAAAAAAAATTTCAAAAAAAATTCAAAAAAAATCGAAAAAAAAAATTTCGAAAAAATAAAAAAAAAAAAATAAAAAAAAATCAAAAAAAAAATTCGAAAAAAAAATTTCGAACAAAAATTTACGAAAAAAAAAATTTCAAAAAAAAATTCAAAAAAAAATTGAAAAAAAAAATTTAAAAAAAAATCGGAAAAAAAATTTCAAAATGGAAATTTTTCAAAAAAAATTTCAAAAAAAAATTGAAAAAAAAATTTTCAAAAAAGAAATTTCAAAAAAAAATCAAAAAAAAAATCGAAAAAAAAAATTTTCGAAAAAAATTTCAAAAAAAAATTCAAAAAATAAATTTAAAAAAAAAATAAAAAAAAATCAAAAAAAAATTCAAAGACAAAATTTTTCAAAAAAAATTTCAAAAAAAAAATTCAAAAAAAAAATTTTCAAAAAAAAATTGAAAAAAAAATTTAAAAAAAAATTTTAAAAAAAATTCACAAAAAAATTATTTCATAAAAAAATTTAAAAAAAAATTCAAAAAAAAATTAAAAAAAAAAATTTCAAAAAAAAAATCGAAAAAAAAAATTCAAAAAAAAATTTACAAAAAAAAAATCAAAATAAAAATTTACAAAAAAAATTTCAAATAAAAAATTTTCAAAAAAAAACTTCAAAAAAAATTTCAAAAAAAATTTCGAAAAAAATTACAAAAAAAAATTTAAAAAAAATTACAAAAAAAAAATTTGAAAAAAAATTTTCGTAAAAAAAAATTTTCAAAAAAAAATTTCGAAAAAAAATTAAAAAATCAAAAAAAAAATTTCAAAGAGAAAATTTTTCAAAAAAATATTTCAAAAAAAATTCAAAAAAAATCGAAAAAAAAAAATTTCGAAAAAATTTTTTTAAAAAAATTTAAAAAAAAAATCAAAAAAAAAATTCGAAAAAAAAATTTCGAACAAAAATTTACGAAAAAAAAAATTCAAAAAAAAATTCAAAAAAAAAATTGAAAAAAAAAATTTAAAAAAAAATCGGAAAAAAAAAATTCAAAATGGAAATTTTTCAAAAAAAAATTTCAAAAAAAAATTGGAAAAAAAATTTTCAAAAAAATTTTAAAAAAAATTCACAAAAAAAAAATTTCATAAAAAAATTTTCAAAAAAAAAATTTAAAAAAAATTCGTAAGAAAAATTGAAAAAAAAAATTCAAAAAAAAATTCAAAAAAAAATTTTAAAAAAATTTTTAAAAAAAATTCGAAAAAAAAATTTCAAAAAAAAATTTACAAAAAAAAAATTCAAAAAAAAAATTTACGAAAAATTTCGAAAAAAAAAATTCAAAAAAAAATTCAAAAAAAAAATTTAAAAAAAAAAATTTCAAAAAAAATTTTCGTAAAAAAAAAATTTCAAAAAAAAAAATTTCGAAAAAAAATTTAAAAAAAATCAAAAAAAAATTTTCAAAGAAAATTTTTCAAAAAAAAAAAAAATTCCAAAAAAAATTAAAAAAAAAATTGAAAAAAAAATAAAAAAAAATTCGGAAAAAAAAATTTCAAAAAGGAAATTTTTCAAAAAAAAATTTAAAAAAAATAGGAAAAAAAATTTTCAAAAAAAAATTTCAAAAAAAATTCAAAAAAAAATCGAAAAAAAAAAATTTCGAAAAAATTTTTTTTAAAAAATAAAAAAAATCAAAAAAAAATTCGAAAAAAAAATTTCGAACAAAAATTTACGAAAAAAAAAATTTCAAAAAAAAATTCAAAAAAAAATTTCAAAAAGGAAATTTTTCAAAAAAAAATTTCAAAAAAAATTCAAAAAAAATCGAAAAAAAAAAAATTTCGAAAAAATTTAAAAAAAAAATTTAAAAAAAAATCAAAAAAAAAATTCGAAAAAAAATTTCGAACAAAAATTTACGAAAAAAAAAATTTCAAAAAAAAATTCAAAAAAATATTGAAAAAAAAAATTTAAAAAAAAATCGGAAAAAAAATTTCAAAATGGAAATTTTTCAAAAAAAATTTCAAAAAAAAATTGGAAAAAAAATTTTCAAAAAAAAAATTTCAAAAAAAAATCAAAAAAAAAATCGAAAAAAAAAATTTTCGAAAAAAATTTCAAAAAAAAAATTCAAAAAATAAATTAAAAAAAAAAAATTAAAAAAAATCAAAAAAAAAATTCAAAGACAAAATTTTTCAAAAAAAAATTCAAAAAAAAAAATTCAAAAAAAAAAATTTCAAAAAAAAAATTGAAAAAAAAATTTTAAAAAAAATTTTAAAAAAAATTCCCAAAAAAAATAATTTCATAAAAAAATTTTTAAAAAATTTCAAAAAAAAATCGAAAAAAAAAATTCAAAAAAAAATTTAAAAAAAAAATCAAAATAAAAATTTACAAAAAAAATTTCAAATAAAAAATTTTCAAAAAAAAACTTCAAAAAAAATTTCAAAAAAAATTCAAAAAAAATCGAAAAAAAAAATTTCGAAAAAATAAAAAAAAAAAAATAAAAAAAAAATCAAAAAAAAAATTCGAAAAAAAAATTTCGAACAAAAATTTACGAAAAAAAAAATTTCAAAAAAAAATTCAAAAAAAAATTGAAAAAAAAAATTTTAAAAAAAATCGGAAAAAAAATTTCAAAATGGAAATTTTTCAAAAAAAATTTCAAAAAAAAATTGAAAAAAAAATTTTCAAAAAAGAAATTTCAAAAAAAAATCAAAAAAAAAATCGAAAAAAAAAATTTTCGAAAAAAATTTCAAAAAAAAATTCAAAAAATAAATTTAAAATAAAAATAAAAAAAAATCAAAAAAAAATTCAAAGACAAAATTTTTCAAAAAAAATTTCAAAAAAAAAATTCAAAAAAAAAATTTTCAAAAAAAAATTGAAAAAAAAATTTAAAAAAAAATTTTAAAAAAAATTCACAAAAAAATAATTTCATAAAAAAATTTAAAAAAAAATTCAAAAAAAAATTAAAAAAAAAAATTTCAAAAAAAAAATCGAAAAAAAAAATTCAAAAAAAAATTTACAAAAAAAAAATCAAAATAAAAATTTACAAAAAAAATTTCAAATAAAAAATTTTCAAAAAAAAACTTCAAAAAAAATTTCAAAAAAAATTTCGAAAAAAATTACAAAAAAAATTTTAAAAAAAATTACAAAAAAAAAATTTCAAAAAAAATTTTCGTAAAAAAAAATTTTCAAAAAAAAATTTCGAAAAAAAATTAAAAAATCAAAAAAAAAATTTCAAAGAGAAAATTTTTCAAAAAAATATTTCAAAAAAAATTCAAAAAAAATCGAAAAAAAAAAATTTCGAAAAAATTTTTTTAAAAAAATTAAAAAAAAAAATCAAAAAAAAAAATTCGAAAAAAAAATTTCGAACAAAAATTTACGAAAAAAAAAATTCAAAAAAAAATTCAAAAAAAAAATTGAAAAAAAAAATTTACAAAAAAAAATCAAAAAAAAAATTTACGAAAAATTTCGAAAAAAAAATTTCAAAAAAAATTTCAAATAAAAAATATTTCAAAAAAAATTTCGAAAAATATTACAAAAAAAAATAAAAAAAAAATTACAAAAAAAAATTAAAAAAAAAAAATTTCAAAAAAAATTTTCGTAAAAAAAATTTTCAAAAATAAATTTCGAAAATTTTTTTTAAAAAAATCAAAAAAAAATTTTCAAAGAGAAAATTTTTCAAAAAAAATAAAAAAATTCCAAAAAAAATTCCAAAAAAAATTCAAAAAAAAAATTGAAAAAAAAAAAATTCGGAAAAAAAAATTTCAAAAAAAATTCAAAAAAAATCGAAAAAAAAAAATTTCGAAAAAATAAAAAAAAAATTAAAAAAAAAATCAAAAAAAAAATTCGAAAAAAAAATTTTGAACAAAAATTTACGAAAAAAAAATTTCAAAAAAAAATTCAAAAAAAAATTGAAAAATAAAAATTTAAAAAAAATCGGAAAAAAAATTTTAAAAAAAATCGGAAAAAAAATTTCAAAATGGAAATTTTTCAAAAAAAATTTCAAAAAAAAATTCAAAAAATAAATTTTCAAAAAAAAAAAATGAAAAAATTTTAAAAAAAAATTCACAAAAAAAATTTTTAAAAAAAATTTAAAAAAAATCAAAAAAAAAAATTCAAAGAGAAAATTTTCAAAAAAAAAATTGAAAAAAAAATTTTAAAAAAATTTTAAAAAAATTTTAAAAAAAATTTTAAAAAAAATTCACAAAAAAAAAAATTTCATACAAAAATTTTAAAAAATTTTCAAAAAAAAAATTGAAAAAAATTTCGTAAAAAAAATTGAAAAAAAATTGAAAAAAAAATAAAAAAAAAAATTTTGTAAAAAAAAATAAAAAAAAATTCAAAAAAAAATTTTAAAAAAATTTTAAAAAAAATTTCAAAAAAAAATTTACAAAAAAAAATTTAAAAAAAAATTACGAAAAATTTCGAAAAAAAAAATTCGAAAAAAAATTGAAAAAAAAATTCAAAAAAAAATTTTAAAAAAATAAAAAAAAAAAATTTCAAAAAAAAATTTACAAAAAAAAAATTAAAAAAAAAAATTTACGAAAAATTTCGAAAAAAAAATTGAAAAAAAAAATTAAAAAAAAAAATTTAAAAAAAATCAAAAAAAAATTTTCAAAGAAAATTTTTCAAAAAAAAAAAAAATTTCCAAAAAAAAAAAAAAAAATTGAAAAAAAAATAAAAAAAAATTCGGAAAAAAAAATTTCAAAAAGGAAATTTTTCAAAAAAAAATTTAAAAAAAAATTTTCAAAAAATTTTCAAAAAAAAATTTCAAAAAAAATTCAAAAAAAAATCGAAAAAAAAAAATTTCGAAAAAATTTTTTCAAAAAAATAAAAAAAATCAAAAAAAAAATTCGAAAAAAAAATTTCGAACAAAAATTTACGAAAAAAAAAAATTTCAAAAAAAAATTCAAAAAAAATTGAAAAAAAAAATTTAAAACAAAAATTGGAAAAAAAAAATTCAAAGTGGAAATTTTTCAAAAAAAAATTTCAAAAAAAAATTGGAAAAAAAATTTTCAAAAAAAATTCAAAAAAAAATCGAAAAAAATTTCAAATAAAAAATTCAGAAATAAATTTTCAAAAAAAAAATGAAAAAAAAAATTAAAAAAAAATTTAAAAAAAAAATTCACAAAAAAAAATTAAAAAAAATTTAAAAAAAATCAAAAAAAAAAATTCAAAGAAAATTTTCAAAAAAAAAATTGAAAAAAAAATTTTAAAAAAAATTTAAAAAAAATTCAAAAAAAATCGAAAAAAAAAATTTTCGAAAAAATTTAAAAAAAAAATTCAAAAAAAAATTTTAAAAAATTTCAAAGAAGAAATTTTTCAAAAAAAAAAAAAATTGGAAAAAAAATTTTCAAAAAAATTTTTAAAAAAATTAAAAAAAAAATCGAAAAAAAAAATTTTCGAAAAAATTAAAAAAAAAATTTCAAAAAAAAAATTAAAAAAAAATTCAAAAAAAAAATCGAAAAAAAAATTTTCGAAAAAAATTTCAAAAAAAAAATTCAAAAAAAAATTGTCAAAAAAAAAATTCAAAAAAAAATTTGAAAAAAAAATTTTAAAAAAATCACAAAAAATAATTAAAAAAAAAAATTTAAAAAAAATAAAAAAAAATCAAAAAAAAATTCAAAGACAAAATTTTTCAATAAAAATTTCAAAAAAAAAATTCAAAAAAAAAATTTTCAAAAAAAAAATTGAAAAAAAAAATTTAAAAAAAAATTCACAAAAAAATAATTTCATAAAAAAATTTTTAAAAAAATTCAAAAAAAAATTAAAAAAAAAATTTCAAAAAAAAATCGAAAAAAAAAATTCAAAAAAAAAATTACAAAAAAAAAATAAAAAAAAAATTTACAAAAAAAATTTCAAATAAAAAAATTACAAAAAAAATTTCAAAAAAAATTACAAAAAAAAATTTCAAAAAAAAAATTTCAAAAAAAATTTTCGTAAAAAAAAATTTTCAAAAAAAAATTTCGAAAAAAAAATAAAAAATTTCCAAAAAAAGTTGAAAAAAAAAATTGAAAAAAAAATTTAAAAAAAATTCGGAAATAAAAATTTCAAAAAGGAAATTTTTCAAAAAAATATTTCAAAAATAATTCAAAAAAAATCGAAAAAAAAAAATTTCGAAAAAATTTTTTTTAAAAAATTAAAAAAAAAAATCAAAAAAAAAATTCGAAAAAAAAATTTCGAACAAAAATTTACGAAAAAAAAAAATTCAAAAAAAAATTCAAAAAAAAAATTGAAAAAAAAAATTTTAAAAAAAATCGGAAAAAAAAAATTCAAAATGGAAATTCTTCAAAAAAAAATTTCAAAAAAAAATTGGAAAAAAAATTTTCAAAAAAAAATTTCAAAAAAAAATAAAAAAAAATCGAAAAAAAAAATTTCGAAAAAAATTTCAAAAAAAAAATTCAAAAAATAAATTTTCAAAAAAAAATGAAAAAATTTAAAAAAAAAATTTAAAAAAAAATTCACAAAAAAAAATTTAAAAAAAAATTTTAAAAAAATCAAAAAAAAAATTCAAAGAGAAAATTTTCAAAAAAAAAATTGAAAAAAAAATTTTAGAAAAAATTTTAAAAAAATTAAAAAAAAAAATTAAAAAAAAAATTCACAAAGAAAAATTTCATAAAAAAATTTTCAAAAAAAAAATTGAAAAAAAAAATTAAAAAAATTTCGTAAAAAAAATTGAAAAAAAAAATTTAAAAAAAAAATAAAAAAAAAAATTTTGTAAAAAAAAATAAAACAAAAATTCAAAAAAAAATTTTAAAAAAATTTTAAAAAAAAATCAAAAAAAAAATTTCAAAAAAAAAATTGAAAAAAAACTCAAAAAAAAATTTCAAAAAAAAATTCAAAAAAAAATTGAAAAAAAAATTTAAAAAAAAATCGGAAAAAAAAATTTAAAAAAAAATCGGAAAAAAAAATTTCAAAATGGAAATTTTTCAAAAAAAAAATTCAAAAAAAAAATTGGAAAAAAAAATTTCAAAAAGAAATCAAAAAAAAAAATCGAAAAAAAAAATTTTCGAAAAAAATTTTAAAAAAAATTCAAAAAATAAATTTTCAAAAAAAATATTGAAAAAATTTTAAAAAAAAATTTTAAAAAAAATCACAAAAAAATTTTTTTAAAAAATAAAAAAAAAAAATTCAAAGAGAAAATTTTCAAAAAAAAAATTGAAAAAAAAATTTTAAAAAAATTTAAAAAAAATTTTAAAAAAAATTTTAAAAAAAATTCACAAAAAAAAAATTTCATAAAAAAATTTTCAAAAAAAAAATTGAAAAAAAAAATTTAAAAAAAATTCGTAAGAAAAATTGAAAAAAAAAATTCAAAAAAAAATTCAAAAAAAAATTTTAAAAAAATTTTAAAAAAAAATTCGAAAAAAAAAATTTCAAAAAAAAATTTACAAAAAAAAAATTCAAAAAAAAAATTTACGAAAAATTTCGAAAAAAAAAATTCAAAAAAAAATTCAAAAAAAAAATTAAAAAAAAAAAATTTCAAAAAAAAATAAAAAAAAATCGAAAAAAAAAATTTCGAAAAAAATTTCAAAAAAAAAATTCAAAAAATAAATTTTCAAAAAAAAATGAAAAAATTTAAAAAAAAAATTTAAAAAAAAATTCACAAAAAAAAATTTAAAAAAAAATTTTAAAAAAATCAAAAAAAAAATTCAAAGAGAAAATTTTCAAAAAAAAAATTGAAAAAAAAATTTTAGAAAAAATTTTAAAAAAATTAAAAAAAAAAATTAAAAAAAAAATTCACAAAGAAAAATTTCATAAAAAAATTTTCAAATAAAAAATTGAAAAAAAAAATTAAAAAAATTTCGTAAAAAAAATTGAAAAAAAAAATTTAAAAAAAAAATAAAAAAAAAATTTTGTAAAAAAAAATAAAACAAAAATTCAAAAAAAAATTTTAAAAAAATTTTAAAAAAAAATCAAAAAAAAAATTTCAAAAAAAAAATTGAAAAAAAACTCAAAAAAAAATTTCAAAAAAAAATTCAAAAAAAAATTGGAAAAAAAATTTAAAAAAAAATCGGAAAAAAAAATTTAAAAAAAAATCGGAAAAAAAAATTTCAAAATGGAAATTTTTCAAAAAAAAAATTCAAAAAAAAAATTGGAAAAAAAAATTTCAAAAAGAAATCAAAAAAAAAAATCGAAAAAAAAAATTTTCGAAAAAAATTTTAAAAAAAATTCAAAAAATAAATTTTCAAAAAAAATATTGAAAAAATTTTAAAAAAAAATTTTAAAAAAAATCACAAAAAAATTTTTTTAAAAAATAAAAAAAAAAAAATTCAAAGAGAAAATTTTCAAAAAAAAAATTGAAAAAAAAATTTTAAAAAAATTTTAAAAAAATTTTAAAAAAAATTTTAAAAAAAATTCACAAAAAAAAAATTTCATAAAAAAATTTTCAAAAAAAAAATTGAAAAAAAAAATTTAAAAAAAATTCGTAAGAAAAATTGAAAAAAAAAATTCAAAAAAAAATTCAAAAAAAAATTTTAAAAAAATTTTAAAAAAAAATTCGAAAAAAAAAATTTCAAAAAAAAATTTACAAAAAAAAAATTCAAAAAAAAAATTTACGAAAAATTTCGAAAAAAAAATTCAAAAAAAAATTCAAAAAAAAAATTAAAAAAAAAAAATTTCAAAAAAAATTTTCGTAAAAAAAAATTTCAAAAAAAAAAATTTCGAAAAAAAATTTTAAAAAAATCAAAAAAAAATTTTCAAAGAAAATTTTTCAAAAAAAAAAAAAAAATTCCAAAAAAAATTAAAAAAAAAATTGAAAAAAAAATAAAAAAAAATTCGGAAAAAAAAATTTCAAAAAGGAAATTTTTCAAAAAAAAATTTAAAAAAAATAGGAAAAAAAATTTTCAAAAAAAAAATTCAAAAAAAATTCAAAAAAAAATCGAAAAAAAAAAATTTCGAAAAAATTTTTTTTAAAAAATAAAAAAAATCAAAAAAAAATTCGAAAAAAAAATTTCGAACAAAAATTTACGAAAAAAAAAATTTCAAAAAAAAATTCAAAAAAAAATTCAAAAAAAAATTGAAAAAAAAATTTAAAAAAAATTCAAAAAAAATTTCCAAAAAAATTTTCAAAAAAAAAATTCAAAGAACAATTGAAAAAAAAAATTCAAAAGAAATTTCAAAAAAAAAATTTCAAAAAAAATTTAAAAAAAAAATTTAAAAAAAAATTCAAAAAAGAAATTGAAAAAAATTCAAAAAAAAAATTGAAAAAAAAATTTTAAAAAAATTCGGAAAAAAAGATTTCAAAAAGGAAATTTTTCAAAAAAAAATTTAAAAAAAAATTGTAAAAAAAATTTTCAAAAAAAAATATCAAAAAAAATTTTCGTAAAAAAATTTTCAAAAAAAAAATTCAAAAAAAAAATCAAAAAAAAAAAAAAAATTCAAAAAAAAAATTCGAAAAAGAATTTTCAAAAAAAAAATTCAAAAAAAATTCAAAAAAAAATCGAAAAAAAAAAATTCAAAAAAAAAATTTCAAAAAAAATTTTCGTAAAAAAAAATTTTCAAAAAAAAAAAATTCGAAAAAAATTTTTTAAAAAAATCAAAAAAAAATTTTAAAAGAGAAAATTTTTCAAAAAAAAAAATTCAAAAAAAAAATTCAAAAAAAATATTGAAAAAAAAATAAAAAAAATTCGGAAAAAAAAAATTACAAAAAAAATTTCGAAAAAAAAATTTCAAAAAAAAAATTTCAAATAAAAAATTTTCAAAAAAAAATTCGAAAAAAATTACAAAAAAAAAATTGATAAAAATTACAAAAAAATTTCAAAAAAAATTTTCGTTAAAAAAAATTTCAAAAAAAAAACATTTCGAAAAAAATTTAAAAAAATAATTTAAAAAAAATTTTAAAAAAGTTTTTCAAAGAGAAAATTTTTCAAAAAAAAAAAAAATTCAAAAAAAAATTCAAAAAAAATTCAAAAAAAAAATTAAAAAAAAATTTTTCAAACAGAAAATTTTTCAAAAAAAAAAATTCCAAAAAAAATTCAAAAAACAAATTGAAAAAAAAAATAAAAAAAAAAATCGGAAAAAAAAATTTCAAAAAGGAAATTTCAAAAAAAAATTCAAAAAGAAAATTTCGAAAAAAAATTTTCAAAAAAAAAATTCAAAAACAAAATCAAATAAAACAATTCAAAGAAAAATTTCAATAAAAAATTTCGAAAAAAAAATTCGAAAAAAAAAATTCAAAAAAAAAATTGAAAAAAAAAATTTTAAAAAAATTTCGTAAAAAATTTTTGAAAAAATTCAAAAAAAAATTCGAAAAAAAAAATTTCAAAAAAAAATTTCATAAAAAAAATTAAAAAAAAAATTTTCAAAAAAAAATTCAAAGCAATTGAAAAAAAAATTTCAAAAAAAAAATTTCAAAAAAAATATTCTTAAAAAAAATTTTAAAAAAATTTAAAAAAATTCAAAAAGAAAATTTTTCCAAAAAAATTTCATAAAAAATTTTTAAAAAATTTTCAAAAAAAAATTGAAAAAAAAAAATTAAAAAAAAATAAAAAAAAAATTGTAAAAAAAAATTTAAAAAAATTCAAAAAAAAATTTTAAAAAAATTTCAAAAAAAAATTCGAAAAAAAAAATTTCAAAAAAAAATTTACAAAAAAAAATTTCGTAAAAAAAAATTTTCAAAAAAAAATTTCGAAAAATTTTTTTAAAAAAATCAAAAAAAAATTTTCAAAGAGAAAATTTTTCAAAAAAAATAAAAAATTTCCAAAAAAAATTCATAAAAAAAATTGAAAAAACAAAATTCGGAAAAAAAAATTTCAAAAAGGAAATTTTTCAAAAAAAAATTTCAAAAAAAATTCAAAAAAAATCGAAAAAAAAAAAATTTCGAAAAAATTTAAAAAAAAATAAAAAAAAAATCAAAAAAAAAATTCGAAAAAAAATTTCGAACAAAAATTTACGAAAAAAAAAATTTCAAAAAAAAATTGAAAAAAAAATTGAAAAAAAAAATTTAAAAAAAAATCGGAAAAAAAATTTCAAAATGGAAATTTTTCAAAAAAAATTTCAAAAAAAAATTGGAAAAAAAATTTTCAAAAAAAAAATTTCAAAAAAAAATCAAAAAAAAAATCGAAAAAAAAAATTTTCGAAAAAAATTTCAAAAAAAAAATTCAAAAAATAAATTAAAAAAAAAATTAAAAAAAATCAAAAAAAAAATTCAAAGACAAAATTTTTCAAAAAAAAATTCAAAAAAAAAAATTCAAAAAAAAAAATTTCAAAAAAAAAATTGAAAAAAAAATTTTAAAAAAAATTTTAAAAAAAATTCACAAAAAATAATTTCATAAAAAAATTTTAAAAAAATTTCAAAAAAAAATCGAAAAAAAAAATTCAAAAAAAAATTTAAAAAAAAAATCAAAATAAAAATTTACAAAAAAAATTTCAAATAAAAAATTTTCAAAAAAAAACTTCAAAAAAAATTTCAAAAAAAATTCAAAAAAAATCGAAAAAAAAAATTTCGAAAAAATAAAAAAAAAAAAAATAAAAAAAAATCAAAAAAAAAATTCGAAAAAAAAATTTCGAACAAAAATTTACGAAAAAAAAAATTTCAAAAAAAAATTCAAAAAAAAATTGAAAAAAAAAATTTAAAAAAAAATCGGAAAAAAAATTTCAAAATGGAAATTTTTCAAAAAAAATTTCAAAAAAAAATTGAAAAAAAAATCGAAAAAAAAAATTTTCGAAAAAAATTTCAAAAAAAAATTCAAAAAATAAATTTAAAAAAAAAATAAAAAAAAATCAAAAAAAAATTCAAAGACAAAATTTTTCAAAAAAAATTTCAAAAAAAAAATTCAAAAAAAAAATTTTCAAAAAAAAATTGAAAAAAAAATTTAAAAAAAAATTTTAAAAAAAATTCACAAAAAAATTATTTCATAAAAAAATTTAAAAAAAAATTCAAAAAAAAATTAAAAAAAAAAATTTCAAAAAAAAAATCGAAAAAAAAAATTCAAAAAAAAATTTACAAAAAAAAAATCAAAATAAAAATTTACAAAAAAAATTTCAAATAAAAAATTTTCAAAAAAAAACTTCAAAAAAAATTTCAAAAAAAATTTCGAAAAAAATTACAAAAAAAAATTTAAAAAAAATTACAAAAAAAAAATTTGAAAAAAAATTTTCGTAAAAAAAAATTTTCAAAAAAAAATTTCGAAAAAAAATTAAAAAATCAAAAAAAAAATTTCAAAGAGAAAATTTTTCAAAAAAATATTTCAAAAAAAATTCAAAAAAAATCGAAAAAAAAAAATTTCGAAAAAATTTTTTTAAAAAAATTTAAAAAAAAAATCAAAAAAAAAATTCGAAAAAAAAATTTCGAACAAAAATTTACGAAAAAAAAAATTCAAAAAAAAATTCAAAAAAAAAATTGAAAAAAAAAATTTAAAAAAAAATCGGAAAAAAAAAATTCAAAATGGAAATTTTTCAAAAAAAAATTTCAAAAAAAAATTGGAAAAAAAATTTTCAAAAAAAAAATTTCAAAAAAAAATAAAAAAAAATCGAAAAAAAAAAATTTTCGAAAAAAATTTCAAAAAAAAAATTCAAAAAATAAATTTTCAAAAAAAAAAATGAAAAAATTTTAAAAAAAAATTTAAAAAAAAATTCACAAAAAAAAATTAAAAAAAAAATTTAAAAAAAATTAAAAAAAAAATTCAAAGAGAAAATTTTCAAAAAAAAAATTGAGAAAAAAATTTTAAAAAAAATTTTAAAAAAATTTAAAAAAAAATTTTAAAAAAAAATTCACAAAAAAAAATTTCATAAAAAAATTTTCAAAAAAAAAATTCGAAAAATTTTTTTAAAAAAATCAAAAAAAAATTTTCAAAGAGAAAATTTTTCAAAAAAAATAAAAAATTTCCAAAAAAAATTCAAAAAAAAAATTGAAAAAAAAAAATTCGGAAAAAAAAATTTCAAAAATAAAATTTTTCAAAAAAAAATTTCAAAAAAAATTCAAAAAAAATCGAAAAAAAAAAATTTCGAAAAAATTTTAAAAAAAAATTAAAAAAAAAATTTCGAACAAAAATTTACGAAAAAAAAAATTTCAAAAAAAAATTCAAAAAAAATTGAAAAAAAAAATTTTAAAAAAAATCGGAAAAAAAATTTCAAAATGGAAATTTTTCAAAAAAAATTTCAAAAAAAATTGGAAAAAAATTTTTCAAAAAAAAAATTCAAAAAAAAATCAAAAAAAAAAATCGAAAAAAAAAATTTTCGAAAAAAATTTCAAAAAAAAAATTCAAAAAATAAATTTAAAAAAAAATTTTAAAAAATCAAAAAAAAAATTCAAAGACAAAATTTTTCAAAAAAAATTTCAAAAAAAAAAATTCAAAAAAAAAATTTTCAAAAAAAAAATTGAAAAAAAAATTTAAAAAAAATTTAAAATTAAAAATTCACAAAAAAATAATTTCATAAAAAAATTTAAAAAAAATTTCAAAAAAAAAATCAAAGAAAAAAATTCAAAAAAAAATTTACAAAAAAAAAATCAAAATAAAAATTTGCAAAAAAAATTTCAAATAAAAAATTTTCAAAAAAAAACTTCAAAAAAAAATTCAAAAAAAATTCAACAAAAAATCGAAAAAAAAAAATTTCGAAAAAATTTAAAAAAAAAAATTTTAAAAAAAATCAAAAAAAAAATTCGAAAAAAAAATTTCGAACAAAAATTTACGAAAAAAAAAATTTCAAAAAAAAATTCAAAAAAAAATTGAAAAAAAAAAATTTAAAAAAAAATCGGAAAAAAAATTTCAAAATGGAAATTTTTCAAAAAAAAATTCAAAAAAAAATTGGAAAAAAAAATTTCAAAAAAAAAATTTCAAAAAAAAATCAAAAAAAAAATCGAAAAAAAAATTTTCGAAAAAAATTTCCAAAAAAAAATTCAAAAAATAAATTTAAAAAAAAAATAAAAAAAAATCAAAAAAAAAATTCAAAGACTTTTCAAAAAAAATTTCAAAAAAAAAAATTCAAAAAAAAAATTTTCAAAAAAAAAATTGAAAAAAAAATTTTAAAAAAAATTTTAAAAAAAATTCACAAAAAAATAATTTCATAAAAAAATTTAAAAAAAAAATTCAAAAAAAAATTTTAAAAAAAATTTCAAAAAAAAAATCGAAAAAAAAAATTCAAAAAAAATTTACAAAAAAAAAAATCAAAATAAAAATCAAAAAAAAAATCGAAAAAAAAAATTTTCGAAAAAAATCGGAAAAAAAATTTCAAAATGGAAATTTTTCAAAAAAAATTTCAAAAAAAAATTGAAAAAAAAATTTTCAAAAAAAAAATTTCAAAAAAAAATCAAAAAAAAAATCGAAAAAAATTTCAAAAAAAAATTCAAAAAATAAATTTAAAAAAAAAATAAAAAAAAATCAAAAAAAAAATTCAAAGACAAAATTTTTCAAAAAAAATTTCAAAAAAAAAATTGAAAAAAAAAATTTTCAAAAAAAAAATTGAAAAAAAAATTTTAAAAAAAATTGAAAAAAAAATTTAAAAAAAAATTCACAAAAAAATAATTTCATAAAAAAATTTAAAAAAAAATTCAAAAAAAAATTAAAAAAAAAAAATTCAAAAAAAAATCGAAAAAAAAATTCAAAAAAAAATTTACAAAAAAAAAATCAAAATAAAAATTTACAAAAAAAATTTCAAATAAAAAATTTTCAAAAAAAAACTTCAAAAAAAATTTCAAAAAAAAATTCGAAAAAAATTACAAAAAAAATTTTAAAAAAAATTACAAAAAAAAAAATTTCAAAAAAAATTTTCGTAAAAAAAAATTTTCAAAAAAAAATTTCGAAAAAAAATTAAAAAATCAAAAAAAAAATTTCAAAGAGAAAATTTTTCAAAAAAAATTAAAAATTTCCAAAAAAAGTTGAAAAAAAAAATTGAAAAAAAAATTTAAAAAAAATTCGGAAAAAAAAAATTCAAAAAGGAAATTTTTCAAAAAAATATTTCAAAAAAAATTCAAAAAAAAATCGAAAAAAAAAAATTCGAAAAAATTTAAAAAAAAAATCAAAAAAAAAAATTCGAAAAAAAAATTTCGAACAAAAATTTACGAAAAAAAAAAATTCAAAAAAAAATTCAAAAAAAAAATTGAAAAAAAAAATTTTAAAAAAAATCGGAAAAAAAAAATTCAAAATGGAAATTTTTCAAAAAAAAATTTCAAAAAAAAATTGGAAAAAAAATTTTCAAAAAAAAAATTTCAAAAAAAAAATAAAAAAAAATCGAAAAAAAAAAATTTTCGAAAAAAATTTCAAAAAAAAAATTCAAAAAATAAATTTTCAAAAAAAAAATGAAAAAATTTAAAAAAAAAATTTAAAAAAAAATTCACAAAAAAAATTAAAAAAAAAAATTTAAAAAAAATAAAAAAAAAAATTCAAAGAGAAAATTTTCAAAAAAAAAATTGAGAAAAAAATTTTAAAAAAAATTTTAAAAAAATTTAAAAAAAAATTTAAAAAAAAATTCACAAAAAAAAATTTCATAAAAAAATTTTCAAAAAAAAAATTGAAAAAAAAAATTAAAAAAATTTCGTAAAAAAAATTGAAAAAAAAAATTAAAAAAAAAAATAAAAAAAAATTTGTAAAAAAAAATAAAACAAAAATTCAAAAAAAAATTTTAAAAAAATTTAAAAAAAAATTCGAAAAAAAAAAATTTCAAAAAAAAATAAAAAAAAAATTGAAAAAAAAATCAAAAAAAAAATTTCAAAAAAAAAATTGAAAAAAAACTCAAAAAAAAATTTCAAAAAAAAATTCAAAAAAAAATTGAAAAAAAAATTTAAAAAAAAATCGGAAAAAAAAATTTCAAAATGGAAATTTTTCAAAAAAAAATTTCAAAAAAAAATTGGAAAAAAAAATTTCAAAAAGAAATCAAAAAAAAATCGAAAAAAAAAATTTTCGAAAAAAATTTGAAAAAAAAATTCAAAAAATAAATTTTCAAAAAAATATTGAAAAAATTTTGAAAAAAAATTTTAAAAAAAATCACAAAAATTTTTTTTTAAAAAAATCAAAAAAAAAATTCAAAGAGAAAATTTTCAAAAAAAAAATTGAAAAAAAAAATTTAAAAAAAATTTTAAAAAAATTTTAAAAAAATTCACAAAAAAAAAATTTCATAAAAAAATTTTCAAAAAAAAAATTGAAAAAAAAAATTAAAAAAATTTCGTAAAAAAAATTGAAAAAAAAAATTAAAAAAAAAAATAAAAAAAAATTTGTAAAAAAAAATAAAACAAAAATTCAAAAAAAAATTTTAAAAAAATTTAAAAAAAAATTCGAAAAAAAAAAATTTCAAAAAAAAATAAAAAAAAAATTGAAAAAAAAATCAAAAAAAAAATTTCAAAAAAAAAATTGAAAAAAAACTCAAAAAAAAATTTCAAAAAAAAATTCAAAAAAAAATTGAAAAAAAAATTTAAAAAAAAATCGGAAAAAAAAATTTCAAAATGGAAATTTTTCAAAAAAAAATTTCAAAAAAAAATTGGAAAAAAAAATTTCAAAAAGAAATCAAAAAAAAATCGAAAAAAAAAATTTTCGAAAAAAATTTAAAAAAAAAATTCAAAAAATAAATTTTCAAAAAAATATTGAAAAAATTTTGAAAAAAAATTTTAAAAAAAATCACAAAAATTTTTTTTTAAAAAAATCAAAAAAAAAATTCAAAGAGAAAATTTTCAAAAAAAAAATTGAAAAAAAAAATTTAAAAAAAATTTTAAAAAAATTTTAAAAAAATTCACAAAAAAAAAATTTCATAAAAAAATTTTCAAAAAAAAAATTGAAAAAAAAAATTTAAAAAAAATTCGTAAGAAAAATTGAAAAAAAAAATTTAAAAAAAAATTCAAAAAAAAATTTTAAAAAAATTTAAAAAAAAATTCGAAAAAAAAAATTTCAAAAAAAAATTTACAAAAAAAAAATTCAAAAAAAAAATTTACGAAAAATTTCGAAAAAAAAAATTCAAAAAAAAATTGAAAAAAAAATTTAAAAAAAAAATTTCAAAAAAAATTTTCGTAAAAAAAAAATTTCAAAAAAAAAAATTTCGAAAAAAAATTTTAAAAAAATCATAAAAAAATTTTCAAAGAAAATTTTTCAAAAAAAAAAAAAATTCCAAAAAAAATTAAAAAAAAAATTGAAAAAGAAATAAAAAAAAATTCGGAAAAAAAAATTTCAAAAAGGAAATTTTTCAAAAAAAAATTTTAAAAAAAATAGGAAAAAAAATTTTCAAAAAAAAATTTCAAAAAAAATTCAAAAAAAAATCGAAAAAAAAAAAATTCGAAAAAATTTTTTTTAAAAAATAAAAAAAATCAAAAAAAAAATTCGAAAAAAAAATTTCGAACAAAAATTTACGAAAAAAAAAATTTCAAAAAAAAATTCAAAAAAAATTGAAAAAAAAAATTTTTAAAAAAATCGGAAAAAAAATTTCAAAATGGAAATTTTTCAAAAAAAATTTCAAAAAAAATTGGAAAAAAATTTTTCAAAAAAAAAATTCAAAAAAAAATCAAAAAAAAAATCGAAAAAAAAAATTTTCGAAAAAAATTTCAAAAAATAAATTTAAAAAAAAATTTTAAAAAATCAAAAAAAAAATTCAAAGACAAAATTTTTCAAAAAAAATTTCAAAAAAAAAAATTCAAAAAAAAAATTTTCAAAAAAAAATTGAAAAAAAAATTTAAAAAAAATTTAAAATTCACAAAAAAATAATTTCATAAAAAAATTTAAAAAAAATTTCAAAAAAAAAATCAAAGAAAAAAATTCAAAAAAAAATTTACAAAAAAAAAATCAAAATAAAAATTTGCAAAAAAAATTTCAAATAAAAAATTTTCAAAAAAAAACTTCAAAAAAAAATTCAAAAAAAATTCAAAAAAAATCGAAAAAAAAAAATTTCGAAAAAATTTAAAAAAAAAATTTTAAAAAAAATCAAAAAAAAAATTCGAAAAAAAAATTTCGAACAAAAATTTACGAAAAAAAAAATTTCAAAAAAAAATTTAAAAAAAATTGAAAAAAAAAAATTTAAAAAAAAATCGGAAAAAAAATTTCAAAATGGAAATTTTTCAAAAAAAAATTCAAAAAAAAATTGGAAAAAAAAAATTTCAAAAAAAAAATTTCAAAAAAAAATCAAAAAAAAAATCGAAAAAAAAATTTTCGAAAAAAATTTCCAAAAAAAAATTCAAAAAATAAATTTAAAAAAAAAATAAAAAAAAATCAAAAAAAAATTCAAAGACTTTTCAAAAAAAATTTCAAAAAAAAAATTCAAAAAAAAAATTTTCAAAAAAAAAATTGAAAAAAAAATTTAAAAAAAAATTTTAAAAAAAATTCACAAAAAAATAATTTCATAAAAAAATTTAAAAAAAAATTCAAAAAAAAATTTAAAAAAAAATTTCAAAAAAAAAATCGAAAAAAAAAATTCAAAAAAAAATTTACAAAAAAAAAAATCAAAATAAAAATCAAAAAAAAAATCGAAAAAAAAAATTTTCGAAAAAAATCGGAAAAAAAATTTCAAAATGGAAATTTTTCAAAAAAAATTTCAAAAAAAAATTGAAAAAAAAATTTTCAAAAAAAAAATTTCAAAAAAAAATCAAAAAAAAAATCGAAAAAAATAATTTTCGAAAAAAATTTCAAAAAAAAATTCAAAAAATAAATTAAAAAAAAAAATAAAAAAAAATCAAAAAAAAAATTCAAAGACAAAATTTTTCAAAAAAAATTTCAAAAAAAAAATTGAAAAAAAAAATTTTCAAAAAAAAAATTGAAAAAAAAATTTTAAAAAAAATTGAAAAAAAAAATTAAAAAAAAATTCACAAAAAAATAATTTCATAAAAAAATTTAAAAAAAAATTCAAAAAAAAATAAAAAAAAAAATTTCAAAAAAAAAATCGAAAAAAAAATTCAAAAAAAAATTTACAAAAAAAAAATCAAAATAAAAATTTACAAAAAAAATTTCAAATAAAAAATTTTCGTAAAAAAAAATTTTCAAAAAAAAATTTCGAAAAAAAATTAAAAAATCAAAAAAAAAATTTCAAAGAGAAAATTTTTCAAAAAAAATTAAAAATTTCCAAAAAAAGTTGAAAAAAAAAATTGAAAAAAAAATTTAAAAAAAATTCGGAAAAAAAAAATTCAAAAAGGAAATTTTTCAAAAAAATATTTCAAAAAAAATTCAAAAAAAAATCGAAAAAAAAAATTTCGAAAAAATTTAAAAAAAAAATCAAAAAAAAAATTCGAAAAAAAAAATTCGAACAAAAATTTACGAAAAAAAAAAAAATTCAAAAAAAAATTCAAAAAAAAAATTGAAAAAAAAAATTTTAAAAAAAATCGGAAAAAAAAAATTCAAAATGGAAATTTTTCAAAAAAAAATTTCAAAAAAAAATTGGAAAAAAAATTTTCAAAAAAAAAATTTCAAAAAAAAAATAAAAAAAATCGAAAAAAAAAAATTTTCGAAAAAAATTTCAAAAAAAAAATTCAAAAAATAAATTTTCAAAAAAAAATGAAAAAATTTAAAAAAAAAATTTAAAAAAAAATTCACAAAAAAAATTAAAAAAAAAATTTAAAAAAAATAAAAAAAAAAATTCAAAGAGAAAATTTTCAAAAAAAAAATTGAGAAAAAAATTTTAAAAAAAATTTTAAAAAAATTTAAAAAAAAATTTAAAAAAAAATTCACAAAAAAAAATTTCATAAAAAAATTTTCAAAAAAAAAATTGAAAAAAAAAATTAAAAAAATTTCGTAAAAAAAATTGAAAAAAAAAATTTAAAAAAAAAATAAAAAAAAAATTTGTAAAAAAAAATAAAACAAAAATTCAAAAAAAAATTTTAAAAAAATTAAAAAAAAAATTCGAAAAAAAAAATTTCAAAAAAAATAAAAAAAAAATTGAAAAAAAAATCAAAAAAAAAATTTCAAAAAAAAAATTGAAAAAAAACTCAAAAAAAAATTTCAAAAAAAAATTCAAAAAAAAATTGAAAAAAAAATTTTAAAAAAAATCGGAAAAAAAAATTTCAAAATGGAAATTTTTCAAAAAAAAATTTCAAAAAAAAATTGGAAAAAAAAATTTCAAAAAGAAATCAAAAAAAAATCGAAAAAAAAAATTTTCGAAAAAAATTTAAAAAAAAAATTCAAAAAATAAATTTTCAAAAAAATATTGAAAAAATTTAAAAAAAAAATTTAAAAAAAAATCACAAAAAATTTTTTTAAAAAAAATCAAAAAAAAAAATTCAAAGAGAAAATTTTCAAAAAAAAAATTTAAAAAAAAAATTTAAAAAAAATTTTAAAAAAATTTTAAAAAAAATTCACAAAAAAAAAATTTCATAAAAAAATTTTCAAAAAAAAAATTGAAAAAAAAAATTTAAAAAAAATTCGTAAGAAAAATTGAAAAAAAAAATTTAAAAAAAAATTCAAAAAAAAATTTTAAAAAAGTTAAAAAAAAAATTCGAAAAAAAAAATTTCAAAAAAAAATTTACAAAAAAAAAATTCAAAAAAAAAATTTACGAAAAATTTCGAAAAAAAAAATTCAAAAAAAAATTGAAAAAAAAATTTAAAAAAAAAATTTCAAAAAAAATTTTCGTAAAAAAAAAATTTCAAAAAAAAAATTTCGAAAAAAAATTTTAAAAAAATCATAAAAAAATTTTCAAAGAAAATTTTTCAAAAAAAAAAAAAAATTCCAAAAAAAATTAAAAAAAAAATTGAAAAAAAAATAAAAAAAAATTCGGAAAAAAAAATTTCAAAAAGGAAATTTTTCAAAAAAAAATTTAAAAAAAAATAGGAAAAAAAATTTTCAAAAAAAAATTTCAAAAAAAATTCAAAAAAAAATCGAAAAAAAAAAAATTCGAAAAAATTTTTTTTAAAAAATAAAAAAAATCAAAAAAAAAATTCGAAAAAAAAATTTCGAACAAAAATTTACGAAAAAAAAAATTTCAAAAAAAAATTCAAAAAAAAATTCAAAAAAAAATTTAAAAAAAAATCGGAAAAAAAAATTTCAAAGTGGAAATTTTTCAAAAAAAAATTTCAAAAAAAATTGGAAAAAAAATTTTCAAAAAAAAAATTTCAAAAAAAATTCAAAAAAAAATCAAAAAAAATTTCAAATAAAAAATTCAGAAATAAATTTTCAAAAAAAACATTGAAAAAAAATTTTAAAAAAAATTTTAAAGAAAATTCACAAAAAAAAATTAAAAAAATTTAAAAAAAATCAAAAAAAATTCAAAGAGAAAATTTTCAAAAAAAAAAATTGAAAAAAAAATTTAAAAAAAAATTTTAAAAAAAATTTAAAAAAAATTTTTAAAAAAAATTCACAAAAAAAAATTTCATAAAAAAATTTTAAAAAATTTCAAAGAAATTTTTCAAAAAAAAAAAAAATTGGAAAAAAAATTTTCAAAAAGAATTTCAAAAAAAATTCAAAAAAAAAATCGAAAAAAAAAATTTTTGAAAAAATAAAAAAAAAATTTCAAAAAAAAATTCAAAAAAAAAATTCAAAAAAAATTTTCGAAAAAAAAAATAAAAAAAAAATAAAAAAAAAAATTTAAAAAAAATTTCAAAAAAAAAAATAAAAAAATAATTTAAAAAAAATTGAAAAAAAGAATTCGAAAAAAAATTCGAAAAAAAAAATTTCAAGAAAAAAAAATTTAAAAATAATTTTTAAAAAAATTTTAAAAAAATAATTTCAAAAAAAAAAAAAAAAAAAAAAATTAAAAAAAAAATAAAAAAAAAATAAAAAAAAATAAAAAAAAATAAAAAATAAAAAAAAAAATAAAAAAAAATAAAAAAATTAAAAAAAAAATTTTCGAAAAAAAAAATTTCAAAAAAAAAATTTTCAAAAAAAAAATTTCAAAAAAAATTTTCAAAAAAATTTCAAAAAAAAAAATTTTCAAAAAAAAATTTTTAAAAAAATTTAAAAAAAAATCGAAAAAAAATTTCGAAAAAAAACTTTCAAAAAAAATTCAGAAAAAATTTCCAAAAAAAAAATTTCAAAAAAAAAATAAAAAAAAATTGAAAAAAAATTCAAAAAAAATTTTCGAAAAAAAAAATTTTCAAAAAAAAAATTAAAAAAAAAATTTAAAAAAAATTAAAAAAAAAATTTTCGAAAAAAAAAATTTCAAAAAAAAAATTTTCAAAAAAAAAATTTCAAAAAAAATTTTCAAAAAAATTTCAAAAAAAAAAAATTTTCAAAAAAAATTTTTAAAAAAATTTAAAAAAAATTCGAAAAAAAATTTCGAAAAAAAAACTTTCAAAAAAATTCAGAAAAAATTTCCAAAAAAAAAAATTTCAAAAAAAAATTTAAAAAAATTAAAAAAAAATTCAAAAAAAATTTTCGAAAAAAAAAATTTTCAAAAAAAAATTTAAAAAAAATAAAAAAAAATTTCAAAGAGAAAATTTTTCAAAAAAAATAAAAAATTTCCAAAAATAATTCATAAAAAAAATTGAAAAAACAAAATTCGGAAAAAAAATTTCAAAAAGGAAATTTTTCAAAAAAAAAATTCAAAAAAAATTCAAAAAAAATCGAAAAAAAAAAATTTCGAAAAAATTTAAAAAAAAAATAAAAAAAAAATCAAAAAAAAAATTCGAAAAAAAATTTCGAACAAAAATTTACGAAAAAAAAAATTTCAAAAAAAAATTCAAAAAAAAATTGAAAAAAAAAATTTAAAAAAAAATCGGAAAAAAAATTTCAAAATGGAAATTTTTCAAAAAAAATTTCAAAAAAAAATTGGAAAAAAAATTTTCAAAAAAAAAATTTCAAAAAAAAATCAAAAAAAAAATCGAAAAAAAAAATTTTCGAAAAAAATTTCAAAAAAAAAATTCAAAAAATAAATAAAAAAAAAAAATTTAAAAAAATCAAAAAAAAAATTCAAAGACAAAATTTTTCAAAAAAAAATTCAAAAAAAAAAATTCAAAAAAAAAAATTTCAAAAAAAAAATTGAAAAAAAAATTTTAAAAAAATTTTTTAAAAAAATTCACAAAAAATAATTTCATAAAAAAATTTTAAAAAAATTTCAAAAAAAAATCGAAAAAAAAAATTCAAAAAAAAATTTAAAAAAAAAAATCAAAATAAAAATTTACAAAAAAAATTTCAAATAAAAAAATTTCAAAAAAAATTCAAAAAAAATCGAAAAAAAAAATTTCGAAAAAATAAAAAAAAAAAAATAAAAAAAAAATCAAAAAAAAAATTCGAAAAAAAAATTTCGAACAAAAATTTACGAAAAAAAAAATTTCAAAAAAAAATTCAAAAAAAAATTCAAAAAAAAATTTAAAAAAAAATCGGAAAAAAAAATTTCAAAGTGGAAATTTTTCAAAAAAAAATTTCAAAAAAAATTGGAAAAAAAATTTTCAAAAAAAAAATTTCAAAAAAAATTCAAAAAAAAATCAAAAAAAATTTCAAATAAAAAATTCAGAAATAAATTTTCAAAAAAAACATTGAAAAAAAATTTTAAAAAAAATTTTAAAGAAAATTCACAAAAAAAAATTAAAAAAATTAAAAAAAAATCAAAAAAAAATTCAAAGAGAAAATTTTCAAAAAAAAAAATTGAAAAAAAAATTTAAAAAAAAATTTTAAAAAAAATTTAAAAAAAATTTTTAAAAAAAATTCACAAAAAAAAATTTCATAAAAAAATTTTAAGAAATTTCAAAGAAATTTTTCAAAAAAAAAAAAATTGGAAAAAAAATTTTCAAAAAGAATTTCAAAAAAAATTCAAAAAAAAAATCAAAAAAAAAAATTTTTGAAAAAATAAAAAAAAAATTTCAAAAAAAAATTCAAAAAAAAAATTCAAAAAAAATTTTCGAAAAAAAAAATAAAAAAAAAAATAAAAAAAAAAATTTAAAAAAAATTTCAAAAAAAAAATAAAAAAATAATTTAAAAAAAATTGAAAAAAAGAATTCGAAAAAAAATTCGAAAAAAAAAATTTCAAGAAAAAAAAATTTAAAAATAATTTTTAAAAAAATTTTAAAAAAATAATTTCAAAAAAAAAAAAAAAAAAAAAAAATTAAAAAAAAAATAAAAAAAAAATAAAAAAAAATAAAAAAAAATAAAAAATAAAAAAAAAAATAAAAAAAAATAAAAAAATTAAAAAAAAAATTTTCGAAAAAAAAAATTTCAAAAAAAAAATTTTCAAAAAAAAAATTTCAAAAAAAATTTTCAAAAAAATTTCAAAAAAAAAAATTTTCAAAAAAAAATTTTTAAAAAAATTAAAAAAAAAATCGAAAAAAAATTTCGAAAAAAAACTTTCAAAAAAAATTCAGAAAAAATTTCCAAAAAAAAAATTTCAAAAAAAAAATAAAAAAAAATTGAAAAAAAATTCAAAAAAAATTTTCGAAAAAAAAAATTTTCAAAAAAAAAATTAAAAAAAAAATTTAAAAAAAATTAAAAAAAAAATTTTCGAAAAAAAAAATTTCAAAAAAAAAATTTTCAAAAAAAAAATTTCAAAAAAAATTTTCAAAAAAATTTCAAAAAAAAAAAATTTTCAAAAAAAATTTTTAAAAAAATTAAAAAAAAATTCGAAAAAAAATTTCGAAAAAAAAACTTTCAAAAAAATTCAGAAAAAATTTCCAAAAAAAAAATTTCAAAAAAAAATTTAAAAAAATTAAAAAAAAATTCAAAAAAAATTTTCGAAAAAAAAAATTTTCAAAAAAAAATTTAAAAAAAATAAAAAAAAAATTTCAAAGAGAAAATTTTTCAAAAAAAATAAAAAATTTCCAAAAAAAATTCATAAAAAAAATTGAAAAAACAAAATTCGGAAAAAAAAATTTCAAAAAGGAAATTTTTCAAAAAAAAAATTCAAAAAAAATTCAAAATAAATCGAAAAAAAAAAAATTTCGAAAAAATTTAAAAAAAAAATAAAAAAAAAATCAAAAAAAAAATTCGAAAAAAAATTTCGAACAAAAATTTACGAAAAAAAAAATTTCAAAAAAAAATTCAAAAAAAAATTGAAAAAAAAAATTTAAAAAAAAATCGGAAAAAAAATTTCAAAATGGAAATTTTTCAAAAAAAATTTCAAAAAAAAATTGGAAAAAAAATTTTCAAAAAAAAAATTTCAAAAAAAAATCAAAAAAAAAATCGAAAAAAAAAATTTTCGAAAAAAATTTCAAAAAAAAAATTCAAAAAATAAATAAAAAAAAAAAAAATTTAAAAAAATCAAAAAAAAAATTCAAAGACAAAATTTTTCAAAAAAAAATTCAAAAAAAAAAATTCAAAAAAAAAAATTTCAAAAAAAAAATTGAAAAAAAAATTTTAAAAAAATTTTTTAAAAAAATTCACAAAAAATAATTTCATAAAAAAATTTTAAAAAAATTTCAAAAAAAAATCGAAAGAAAAAATTCAAAAAAAAATTTAAAAAAAAAATCAAAATAAAAATTTACAAAAAAAATTTCAAATAAAAAAATTTCAAAAAAAATTCAAAAAAAATCGAAAAAAAAAATTTCGAAAAAATAAAAAAAAAAAAATAAAAAAAAAATCAAAAAAAAAATTCGAAAAAAAAATTTCGAACAAAAATTTACGAAAAAAAAAAATTCAAAAAAAAATTCAAAAAAAAATTGAAAAAAAAAATTTTAAAAAAAATCGGAAAAAAAATTTCAAAATGGAAATTTTTCAAAAAAAATTTCAAAAAAAAATTGAAAAAAAAATTTTCAAAAAAGAAATTTCAAAAAAAAATCAAAAAAAAAATCGAAAAAAAAAATTTTCGAAAAAAATTTCAAAAAAAAATTCAAAAAATAAATTTAAAAAAAAAATTAAAAAAAATCAAAAAAAAATTCAAAGACAAAATTTTTCAAAAAAAATTTCAAAAAAAAAATTCAAAAAAAAAATTTTCAAAAAAAAATTGAAAAAAAAATTTTAAAAAAAATTTTAAAAAAAATTCACAAAAAAATAATTTCATAAAAAAATTTAAAAAAAAATTCAAAAAAAAATTTAAAAAAAAAATTTCAAAAAAAAATCGAAAAAAAAAATTGAAAAAAAAATTTACAAAAAAAAAATCAAAATAAAAATTTACAAAAAAAATTTCAAATAAAAAATTTTCAAAAAAAAACTTCAAAAAAAATTTCAAAAAAAATTTCGAAAAAAATTACAAAAAAAATTTTAAAAAAAATTACAAAAAAAAAATTTCAAAAAAAATTTTCGTAAAAAAAAATTTTCAAAAAAAAATTTCGAAAAAAAATTAAAAAAAATCGAAAAAAAAAATTTTCGAAAAAAATTTCAAAAAAAAAATTCAAAAAATAAATTTTCAAAAAAAAAATTCGAAAAATTTTTTTAAAAAAATCAAAAAAAAATTTTCAAAGAGAAAATTTTTCAAAAAAAATAAAAAATTTCCAAAAAAAATTCAAAAAAAAAATTCAAAAAAAAAAATTCGGAAAAAAAAATTTCAAAAATAAAATTTTTCAAAAAAAAATTTCAAAAAAAATTCAAAAAAAATCGAAAAAAAAAAATTTCGAAAAAATTTTAAAAAAAAATTAAAAAAAAAATCAAAAAAAAAATTCGAAAAAAAAATTTCGAACAAAAATTTACGAAAAAAAAAATTTCAAAAAAAAATTCAAAAAAAATTGAAAAAAAAAATTTTTAAAAAAATCGGAAAAAAAATTTCAAAATGGAAATTTTTCAAAAAAAATTTCAAAAAAAATTGGAAAAAAATTTTTCAAAAAAAAAATTCAAAAAAAAATCAAAAAAAAAAATCGAAAAAAAAAATTTTCGAAAAAAATTTCAAAAAAAAAATTCAAAAAATAAATTTAAAAAAAAATTTAAAAAAATCAAAAAAAAAATTCAAAGACAAAATTTTTCAAAAAAAATTTCAAAAAAAAAAATTCAAAAAAAAAATTTTCAAAAAAAAAATTGAAAAAAAAATTAAAAAAAAATTTAAAAAAAAATTCACAAAAAAATAATTTCATAAAAAAATTTAAAAAAAATTTCAAAAAAAAAATCAAAGAAAAAAATTCAAAAAAAATTTAAAAAAAAAAAATCAAAATAAAAATTTGCAAAAAAAATTTCAAATAAAAAATTTTCAAAAAAAAACTTCAAAAAAAAATTCAAAAAAAATTCAAAAAAAATCGAAAAAAAAAAATTTCGAAAAAATTAAAAAAAAAAATTTAAAAAAAAATCAAAAAAAAATTCGAAAAAAAAATTTCGAACAAAAATTTACGAAAAAAAAAATTTCAAAAAAAAATTCAAAAAAAAATTGAAAAAAAAAAATTTAAAAAAAAATCGGAAAAAAAATTTCAAAATGGAAATTTTTCAAAAAAAATTTCAAAAAAAATTGGAAAAAAAATTTTCAAAAAAAAAATTTCAAAAAAAAATCAAAAAAAAAATCGAAAAAAAAATTTTCGAAAAAAATTTCCAAAAAAAAATTCAAAAAATAAATTTAAAAAAAAAATAAAAAAAAATCAAAAAAAAAATTCAAAGACTTTTCAAAAAAAATTTCAAAAAAAAAAATTCAAAAAAAAAATTTTCAAAAAAAAATTGAAAAAAAAATTTAAAAAAAAATTTTAAAAAAAATTCACAAAAAAATAATTTCATAAAAAAATTTAAAAAAAAATTCAAAAAAAAATTTTAAAAAAAATTTCAAAAAAAAAATCGAAAAAAAAAATTCAAAAAAAAATTTACAAAAAAAAAATCAAAATAAAAATCAAAAAAAAAATTTTCGAAAAAAATCGGAAAAAAAATTTCAAAATGGAAATTTTTCAAAAAAAATTTCAAAAAAAAATTGAAAAAAAAATTTTCAAAAAAAAAATTTCACAAAAAAAACCAAAAAAAAAATCGAAAAAAATAATTTTCGAAAAAAATTTCAAAAAAAAATTCAAAAAATAAATTTAAAAAAAAAATAAAAAAAAAATCAAAAAAAAAATTCAAAGACAAAATTTTTCAAAAAAAATTTCAAAAAAAAAAATTCAAAAAAAAAATTTTCAAAAAAAAAATTGAAAAAAAAATTTTAAAAAAAATTGAAAAAAAAATTTAAAAAAAAATTCACAAAAAAATAATTTCATAAAAAAATTTTAAAAAAAATTAAAAAAAAAATTAAAAAAAAAAATTTCAAAAAAAAATCGAAA
>OX101813.2:29229404-29231904 GCA_944452925.2 Chrysolina oricalcia | reverse complement strand
AAATGGAAATTTTTCAAAAAAAATTTCAAAAAAAAATTGGAAAAAAAATTTTCAAAAAAAAAATTTCAAAAAAAAATCAAAAAAAAAATCGAAAAAAAAAATTTTCGAAAAAAATTTCAAAAAAAAAATTCAAAAAATAAATAAAAAAAAAAAAATTTAAAAAAATCAAAAAAAAAATTCAAAGACAAAATTTTTCAAAAAAAAATTCAAAAAAAAAAATTCAAAAAAAAAAATTTCAAAAAAAAAATTGAAAAAAAAATTTTAAAAAAATTTTTTAAAAAAATTCACAAAAAATAATTTCATAAAAAAATTTTAAAAAAATTTCAAAAAAAAATCGAAAAAAAAATTCAAAAAAAAATTTAAAAAAAAAATCAAAATAAAAATTTACAAAAAAAATTTCAAATAAAAAAATTTCAAAAAAAATTCAAAAAAAATCGAAAAAAAAAATTTCGAAAAAATAAAAAAAAAAAAATAAAAAAAAAATCAAAAAAAAAATTCGAAAAAAAAATTTCGAACAAAAATTTACGAAAAAAAAAATTCAAAAAAAAATTCAAAAAAAAATTGAAAAAAAAAATTTTAAAAAAAATCGGAAAAAAAATTTCAAAATGGAAATTTTTCAAAAAAAATTTCAAAAAAAAATTGAAAAAAAAATTTTCAAAAAAGAAATTTCAAAAAAAAATCAAAAAAAAAATCGAAAAAAAAAATTTTCGAAAAAAATTTCAAAAAAAAATTCAAAAAATAAATTTAAAAAAAAAATAAAAAAAAATCAAAAAAAAATTCAAAGACAAAATTTTTCAAAAAAAATTTCAAAAAAAAAATTCAAAAAAAAAATTTTCAAAAAAAAATTGAAAAAAAAATTTTAAAAAAAATTTTAAAAAAAATTCACAAAAAAATAATTTCATAAAAAAATTTAAAAAAAAATTCAAAAAAAAATTTAAAAAAAAAATTTCAAAAAAAAATCGAAAAAAAAAATTGAAAAAAAAATTTACAAAAAAAAAATCAAAATAAAAATTTACAAAAAAAATTTCAAATAAAAAATTTTCAAAAAAAAACTTCAAAAAAAATTTCAAAAAAAATTTCGAAAAAAATTACAAAAAAAATTTTTAAAAAAATTACAAAAAAAAAATTTCAAAAAAAATTTTCGTAAAAAAAAATTTTCAAAAAAAAATTTCGAAAAAAAATTAAAAAAAATCGAAAAAAAAAATTTTCGAAAAAAATTTCAAAAAAAAAATTCAAAAAATAAATTTTCAAAAAAAAAATTCGAAAAATTTTTTTAAAAAAATCAAAAAAAATTTTTCAAAGAGAAAATTTTTCAAAAAAAATAAAAAATTTCCAAAAAAAATTCAAAAAAAAAATTCAAAAAAAAAAATTCGGAAAAAAAAATTTCAAAAATAAAATTTTTCAAAAAAAAATTTCAAAAAAAATTCAAAAAAAATCGAAAAAAAAAAATTTCGAAAAAATTTTAAAAAAAAATTAAAAAAAAAATCAAAAAAAAAATTCGAAAAAAAAATTTCGAACAAAAATTTACGAAAAAAAAAATTTCAAAAAAAAATTCAAAAAAAATTGAAAAAAAAAATTTTTAAAAAAATCGGAAAAAAAATTTCAAAATGGAAATTTTTCAAAAAAAATTTCAAAAAAAATTGGAAAAAAATTTTTCAAAAAAAAAATTCAAAAAAAAATCAAAAAAAAAAATCGAAAAAAAAAATTTTCGAAAAAAATTTCAAAAAAAAAATTCAAAAAATAAATTTAAAAAAAAATTTAAAAAAATCAAAAAAAAAATTCAAAGACAAAATTTTTCAAAAAAAATTTCAAAAAAAAAAATTCAAAAAAAAAATTTTCAAAAAAAAAATTGAAAAAAAAATTAAAAAAAAATTTAAAAAAAAATTCACAAAAAAATAATTTCATAAAAAAATTTAAAAAAAATTTCAAAAAAAAAATCAAAGAAAAAAATTCAAAAAAAAATTTAAAAAAAAAAAATCAAAATAAAAATTTGCAAAAAAAATTTCAAATAAAAAATTTTCAAAAAAAAACTTCAAAAAAAAATTCAAAAAAAATTCAAAAAAAATCGAAAAAAAAAAATTTCGAAAAAATTAAAAAAAAAAATTTAAAAAAAAATCAAAAAAAAATTCGAAAAAAAAATTTCGAACAAAAATTTACGAAAAAAAAAATTTCAAAAAAAAATTCAAAAAAAAATTGAAAAAAAAAATTTAAAAAAAAATCGGAAAAAAAATTTCAAAATGGAAATTTTTCAAAAAAAATTTCAAAAAAAAATTGGAAAAAAAATTTTCAAAAAAAAAATTTCAAAAAAAAATCAAAAAAAAAATCGAAAAAAAAATTTTCGAAAAAAATTTCCAAAAAAAAATTCAAAAAATAAATTTAAAAAAAAAATAAAAAAAAATCAAAAAAAAAATTCAAAGACTTTTCAAAAAAAATTTCAAAAAAAAAAATTCAAAAAAAAAATTTTCAAAAAAAAAATTGAAAAAAAAATTTAAAAAAAAAT
>OX101813.2:29206904-29209404 GCA_944452925.2 Chrysolina oricalcia | reverse complement strand
AAAAATTTTAAAAAAATTTTCGAAAAAAAAAATTTCAAAAAAAAAAATTTCAAAAAAAAATTTTTAAAAAATTTCAAAAAAAAATAAAAAAAAAATTTTAAAAGAAATTGAAAAAAAAAATTCGAAAAAAAAAATTTCAAGAAAAAAAAATTTAAAAAAAAAATAAAAAAAAATAAAAAAAAATAAAAAAAATAAAAAAAAAATAAAAAAAAATAAAAAAAAAATTTAAAAAAATTTTTCGAAAAAAAAAATTTCAAAAAAAAAATTTTCAAAAAAAAAATTTCAAAAAAAATTTTCAAAAAATTTTCGAAAAAAAAAAATTCAAAAAATTTAAAAAAAATTCAAAAAAAAAATCAAAAAAAATTTTAAAAAAAATCGAAAAAAAAAATTCAAGAAAAAAAAATAAAAAAAAAATTTTAAAAAAATTTTAAAAAAATTTTTAAAAAAATTTCAAAATAAATTTTTTTTTGAAAAATAAAAAAAAAAATTCAAAAAAAAATAATTAAAAAATAATTTTAAAAAAAAATAAAAAAAAAATAAAAAAAAATAAAAAAAAATTTAAAAAAAATAAAAAAAAATAAAAAAAAATTTTAAAAAAAATTTTCGAAAAAAAAAATTTCAAAAAAAAAATTTTCAAAAAAAAAATTTCAAAAAAAATTTTCAAAAAAATTTTCGAAAAAAAAAATTTAAAAAAAATTTTTTTTAAAATTTCAAAAAAAAATCAAAAAAAATTTTTAAAAAAAATTCGAAAAAAAATTTCAAGAAAAAAAAATTTAAAAAAAAATTGAAAAAAAATTTCAAGAAAAATTCAAAAAAAAAATAGAAAAAAAAAATTTTCGAAAAAATAAAAAAGAAATTTAAAAAAAATCGAAAAAATTTTAAAAAAAATTTCAAAAAAAAATTTCAAAAAAAAATAAAAAAAAAATTCGAAAAAAAAATTTTCAAGAAAAAAAAATTAAAAAAAAAATTTTAAAAAAATTTCAAAAAAAAAAATTTTCAAAAAAAATTTTTAAAAAAATTTTAAAAAAAATCGAAAAAAAATTTCGAAAGAAAAACTTTCAAAAAAAATTCAGAAAAAATTTCCAGAAAAAAAATTTCAAAAAAAAAATAAAAAAAATTAAAAAAAAATTTAAAAAAAATTTTCGAAAAAAAAAATTTTCAAAAAAAAAATTTAAAAAAAAATTTTAAAAAAAATTCAAAAAAAAAATTAAAAAAAAAATTTAAAAAAAATTGAAAAAAAAAATTCGAAAAAAAAAATTTCAAGAAAAAAAAATTTTAAAAAAATTTTAAAAAACAAAAAAAAAATAAAAAAAAATAAAAAAAAAATAAAAAAAAATAAAAAATTAAAAAAAAATTAAAAAAAAAAAATTCGAAAAAAAAAATTTCAAAAAAAAAATTTTCAAAAAAAAAATTTCAAAAAAAATTTCAAAAAAATTTTCGAAAAAAAAAATTTCAAAAAAAAATTTTCAAAAAAAAATTTAAAAAAAAAATTCAAAAAAAAATTTCAAAAAAAAATAAAAAATAAATTCGAAAAAAAAATTTTCAAGAAAAAAAAATTTTAAAAAAATTTAAAAAAAAAAATTTTCAAAAAAAATTTTTAAAATTTAAAAAAAATTCGAAAAAAAAACTTTCAAAAAAAATTTGAAAAAATTTCCAAAAAAAAAATTTCAAAAAAAAAATAAAAAAAAATTAAAAAAAAAATTCAAAAAAAATTTTCAAAAAAAAAAATTTTCAAAAAAAAAATAAAAAAAAAAATTTCAAAAAAAAATTTTAAAAAAATTTTCGAAAAAAAAAATTTCAAAAAAAAAAATTTCAAAAAAAAATTTTTAAAAAATTTAAAAAAAATAAAAAAAAATAAAAAAAAAATTTGAAAAAATTTTTCGAAAAAAAAAATTTCAAAAAAAAAATTTTCAAAAAAAAAATTTCAAAAAAAATTTTCAAAAAAATTTTCGAAAAAAAAAATTTCAAAAAAAAATTTTAAAAAAAAATTTAAAAAAAAGATTCAAAAAAAAAATCAAAAAAAATTTTTAAAAAAATTCGAAAAAAAAATTCAAGAAAAAAAAATTTAAAAAAAAATTTCAAAAAAATTTTCAAGAAAAAAAAATTATAAAAAAATTTTAAAAAAATTTCAAAAAAATTTTTAAAAAAATTCCAAAAAAAAAATTTCAAAAAAATAAAAAAAAAATTGAAAAAAAAAATAAAAAAAATTTAAAAAAAATAAAAAATTTAAAAAATTAAAAAAAAAAAAATTCAAAAAAAAAATTCAAAAAAAAAAAAATTTCAAAAAAAAAATTTTTTTTTATTTTTTTTTTATTATTTTTGTATTTTTTTTAAAATTATTTTTTAATTTTTTTTTTTTGAAAAATTTTTTTTTTCGAAAATTTTTTTTGAATTTTTTTTTGAATTTTTTTAAATTTTTTTTTGAAATTTTTTTTTTGGAAATTTTTTCTGAATTTTTTTTGAAAGTTTTTTTTTCGAATTTTTTTTTCGAATTTTTTTA
>OX101813.2:29201904-29204404 GCA_944452925.2 Chrysolina oricalcia | reverse complement strand
TTTTTGAAATTTTTTTTTTGGAAATTTTTTCTGAATTTTTTTTGAAAGTTTTTTTTTCGAATTTTTTTTTCGAATTTTTTTAAAATTTTTTTAAAAATTTTTTTTGAAAATTTTTTGAAATTTTTTTTTGAAATTTTTTTTTTGAAAATTTTTTTTTTGAAATTTTTTTTTTCGAATTTTTTTATTTTTTTTTTTTAATTTTTAATTTTTTATTTTTTTTATTTTTTTTTTTATTTTTTTTCAAATTTTTTTTTTTTTATTTTTTTTTTATTTTCATTGAAAATATTTTTTTTTAAATTTTTTTAAAATTTTTTTTTTAATTTTTTTTTCTTGAAAATTTTTTTTTCGAATTTTTTTTTCAATTTTTTTTTAAATTTTTTTTTAATTTTTTTTTCGAATTTTTTTTCGATTTTTTTTTCAATTTTCTTTAAAAATTTTTTTTAAATTTTTTTATTGAAATTTTTTTTAAATTTTTTTTTTAATTTTTTTTTTCGAAATTTTTTTTTTCGAAAAAAAATAATTAAAAAATAATTTAAACAAAAATAAAAAAAAAATAAAAAAAAAATCAAAAAAAAATAAAAAAAAATTTAAAAAAAATTAAAAAAAATTTTAAAAAAAATTTTCGAAAAAAAAATTTCAAAAAAAACATTTTCAAAAAAAAAAATTCAAAAAAAATTTTCAAAAAAATTTTCGAAAAAAAAAAAAAAAAATTTTTTTTTTTTTAAATTCAAAAAAAATCAAAAAAAATTTTTAAAAAAAATTCGAAAAAAAATTTCAAGAAAAAAAAATTTAAAAAAAAATTTAAAAAAAATATCAAAAAAATTTTCAAGAAAAAAAAAATTATAAAAAAAATTTTAAAAAAATTTCAAAAAAAAAAAATTTCAAAAAAAATTTTTAAAAAAATTCCAAAAAAAAAATAAAAAAAAAATTTTAAAAAAAATTGAAAAAAAAAATTCGAAAAAAAAAATTTCAAGATAAAAAAATTTAAAAAAAAAATAAAAAAAAATAAAAAAAATTAAAAAAAAATAAAAAAAAATAAAAAAAAAATTTAAAAAAATTTCAAAAAAAAAATTTTTTTTTATTTTTTTTTTATTATTTTTGTATTTTTTTAAAATTATTTTTTAATTTTTTTTTTTTTGAAAAATTTTTTTTTTCGAAAATTTTTTTTGAATTTTTTTTTGAATTTTTTTTAATTTTTTTTTGAAATTTTTTTTTTGGAAATTTTTTCTGAATTTTTTTTGAAAGTTTTTTTTTCGAAATTTTTTTTCGAATTTTTTTAAAATTTTTTTAAAAATTTTTTTTGAAAATTTTTTGAAAATTTTTTTTGAAATTTTTTTTTTGAAAATTTTTTTTTTGAAATTTTTCTTTTCGAATTTTTTTATTTTTTTTTT
This sequence comes from Chrysolina oricalcia, assembly GCA_944452925.2. NCBI lineage: Eukaryota > Metazoa > Arthropoda > Insecta > Coleoptera > Chrysomelidae > Chrysolina > Chrysolina oricalcia. Next base: position 29,203,013 of record OX101813.2, on the reverse strand, counting down.
TTTAATTTTTAATTTTTTATTTTTTTAATTTTTTTTTTATTTTTTTTCAAATTTTTTTTTTTTTTATTTTTTTTTTATTTTCATTGAAAATATTTTTTTTAAAATTTTTTTTTTAATTTTTTTTTCTTGAAAATTTTTTTTTCGAATTTTTTTTTTCAATTTTTTTTTAAATTTTTTTTTTATTTTTTTTTCGAATTTTTTTTCGATTTTTTTTTCAATTTTCTTTAAAATTTTTTTTTAAATTTTTATATTGAAATTTTTTTTAAATTTTTTTTTTAATTTTTTTTTTCGAAATTTTTTTTTTCGAAAAAAAATAATTAAAAAATAATTTAAACAAAAATAAAAAAAAAATAAAAAAAAAATAAAAAAAAAATAAAAAAAAATTTAAAAAAAATTAAAAAAAATTTTAAAAAAAATTTTCGAAAAAAAAATTTCAAAAAAAACATTTTCAAAAAAAAAATTCAAAAAAAATTTTCAAAAAAATTTTCGAAAAAAAAAAAAAAAATTTTTTTTTTTAAATTAAAAAAAAATCAAAAAAAATTTTTAAAAAAAATTCGAAAAAAAATTTCAAGAAAAAAAAATTTAAAAAAAATTTCAAAAAAATTTTCAAGAAAAAAAAAATTATAAAAAAAATTTTAAAAAAATTTCAAAAAAAAAAAATTTCAAAAAAAATTTTTAAAAAAATTCCAAAAAAAAAATTTCAAAAAAATAAAAAAAAATAAAAAATTTAAAAAAAATGAAAAATTAAAAAAAAAAAAAAAAAAAAAAAAAAAAATTCAAAAAAAAATTTTCGAAAAAAAAAATTTCAAAAAAAAAATTTTCAGAAAAAAAATTTCAAAAAAAAATTTCAAAAAAATTTTCGAAAAAAAAAATTTCAAAAAAAAAAATTTCAAAAAAAAATTTTTTAAAAAATTTCAAAAAAAAATTTCAAAAAAAAATAAATAAAAAATTGAAAAAAAAATTCGAAAAAAAAATTTTCAAGAAAAAAAATTTTAAAAAAAATTTAAAAAAAATTTCAAAAAAAAAATATTCAAAAAAAATTTTTAAAAAAATTTAAAAAAAATTCGAAAAAAAAAAAAATAAATAAAAAAAAAATAAAAAAAAATTAA
>OX101813.2:29184404-29186904 GCA_944452925.2 Chrysolina oricalcia | reverse complement strand
TTTATTTTTTTTTATTTTTTTAATTTTTTTTTTAAAATTTTTTTTTTATTTTATTTTTTTTTTATTTTTATTGAAAATATTTTTTTTTAATTTTTTTTTTAAATTTTTTTTTCTTGAAAATTTTTTTTTCGAATTTTTTTTTTCAATTTTTTTTTAAATTTTTTTTAATTTTTTTTTCGAATTTTTTTTCGATTTTTTTTTTCAATTTTCTTTAAAATTTTTTTTAAATTTTTTTATTGAAATTTTTTTTAAATTTTTTTTTTTTATTTTTTTTTTCGAAATTTTTTTTTTCGAAAAAAAATAATAAAAAAATAATTTAAACAAAAATAAAAAAAAATAAAAAAAAATAAAAAAAAAATTTAAAAAAATTTTTCGAAAAAAAAAATTTCAAAAAAAAAATTTTCAAAAAAAAAATTTCAAAAAAAATTTTCAAAAAAATTTTCGAAAAAAAAAATTCAAAAAAAAAATTTAAAAAAAAAATTCAAAAAAAAAATCAAAAAAAATTTTAAAAAAAATCGAAAAAAAAATTCAAGAAAAAAAAATAAAAAAAAAATTTTAAAAAAATTTTAAAAAAATTTTAAAAAAATGTTTAAAAAAATTTCAAAAAAAAAAATTTTTAAAAAATAAAAAAAAAAAAATTCAAAAAAAAATAATTAAAAAATAATTAAAAAATAATTAAAAAAAAAAATAAAAAAAAAATAAAAAAAAAAAAAAAAATTTAAAAAAAATAAAAAAAAATAAAAAAAAATTTTAAAAAAAATTTTCGAAAAAAAAAATTTCAAAAAAAAAATTTTCAAAAAAAAAAATTTCAAAAAAAATTTTCAAAAAAATTTTCGAAAAAAAAAATTCAAAAAAAAAATTTAAAAAAAATCAAAAAAAATTTTAAAAAAAATCGAAAAAAAAATTCAAGAAAAAAAATAAAAAAAAATTTTAAAAAAATTTTAAAAAAATTTTAAAAAAAATTTAAAAAAAAAAATTTTTTTAAAAAATAAAAAAAAAAATTCAAAAAAAAATAATTAAAAAATAATTTTAAAAAAAATAAAAAAAAAATAAAAAAAAATAAAAAAAAATTTAAAAAAAATAAAAAAAAATAAAAAAAAATTTTAAAAAAAATTTTCGAAAAAAAAAATTTCAAAAAAAAAATTTTCAAAAAAAAATTTCAAAAAAAATTTTCAAAAAAATTTTCGAAAAAAAAAATTTAAAAAAATTTTTTTTAAAAAATTCAAAAAAAAATCAAAAAAAATTTTTAAAAAAAATTCGAAAAAAAATTTCAAGAAAAAAAAATTTTAAAAAAAATTTAAAAAAAATTTTAAAAAAATTTTCAAGAAAAAAAAATTATAAAAAAAATTTTAAAAAAATTTAAAAAAAAAAATTTCAAAAAAAAAAAAAAAAAAAATAAAAAAAAAAAAAAAAAAAAAAATAAAAATAAAAAAATAAAAAATTAAAAAAAAAATAAAAAAAAATAAAAAAAAATAAAAAAATTAAAAAAAAAATTTCGAAAAAAAAAATTTCAAAAAAAAAATTTTCGAAAAAAAAAATTTTCAAAAAAAAAAATTAAAAAAAAAATTAAAAATTCGAAAAAAAAAATTTCAAGAAAAAAAAATTTAAAAAAAAATTTTAAAAAAATTTCAAAAAAATTTAAAAAAAAAATTTCAAAAAAAAAATTTTCAAAAAAAAAATTTCAAAAAAAATTTTCAAAAAAAATTTCGAAAAAAAAAATTTTAAAAAAAAATTTAAAAAAAAATTCAAAAAAAAAATCAAAGTAAATTTTAAAAAAAAATTCGAAAAAAAATTTCAAGAAAAAAAAATTTAAAAAAAAATTTTAAAAAAATTTAAAAAAAAAATTCAAAAAAAAAAAAATTTTAAAAAAATTTTAAAAAAAAATTTCAAAAACAAAAAAAAAATAAAAAAAAAATAAAAAAAAATAAAAAAAATAAAAAAAATAAAAAAAATTAAAAAAAAATTTTAAAAAAAATTTTCGAAAAAAAAATTTCAAAAAAAAATTTAAAAAAAAAATAAAAAAAAAAAATTCAAAAAAAAAATCAAAAAAAATTTTTAAAAAAATTCGAAAAAAAAATTCAAGAAAAAAAAATTAAAAAAAAAATTTCAAAAAAATTTTCAAGAAAAAAAAATTATAAAAAATTTTTAAAAAAATTTCAAAAAAATTTTTAAAAAAATTCCAAAAAAAAAATTTCAAAAAAATAAAAAAAAAATTGAAAAAAAAATAAAAAAAAATTAAAAAATAAAAAATTTAAAAAAAATAAAAAAAAATAAGAAAAAATTCAAAAAAAAATTTTCGAAAAAAAAAATTTCAAAAAAAAAAATTTTCAAAAAAAAAATTTCAAAAAAAATTTTAAAAAAATTTCAAAAAAATTTTCGAAAAAAAAATTTCAAAAAAAAATTTAAAAAAAAAATTAAAAAAAAAAATTCAAAAAAAAAATCAAAAAAAATTTTTAAAAAAATTCGAAAAAAAAATTCAAGAAAAAAAAATTAAAAAAAA
>OX101813.2:29151904-29154404 GCA_944452925.2 Chrysolina oricalcia | reverse complement strand
AAAAAAAAAAAAAAAAAAAAAAAAAAAATAAAAAAAAAAAAAATTTAAAAAAAAAATAAAAAAAAATAAAAAAATTAAAAAAAAAAATTTCGAAAAAAAAAATTTCAAAAAAAAAATTTTCGAAAAAAAAAATTTTCAAAAAAAAAAATTAAAAAAAAAATTAAAAATTCGAAAAAAAAAATTTCAAGAAAAAAAAATTTAAAAAAAAATTTTAAAAAAATTTCAAAAAAATTTTAAAAAAAAATTTCAAAAAAAAAATTAAAAAATAATTTTAAAAAAATAAAAAAAAAATAAAAAAAAAAAAAAATTTTAAAAAAATTAAAAAAAAAAAATTAAAAAAAAATTTTCGAAAAAAAAAATTTCAAAAAAAAAATTTTCAAAAAAAAAATTTCAAAAAAAATTTTCAAAAAAAATTTCGAAAAAAAAAATTTAAAAAAAAAATTTTAAAAAAAAATTCAAAAAAAAAATCAAAGTAAATTTTTTAAAAAAATTCGAAAAAAAATTTCAAGAAAAAAAAATTTAAAAAAAAATTTTAAAAAAATTTTAAAAAAATTAAAAAAAAAATTCAAAAAAAAAAAAAATTTTTAAAAAATTTAAAAAAAAAATTTCAAAAACAAAAATAAAATAAAAAAAAAAATTAAAAAAAATAAAAAAAATAAAAAAAATAAAAAAAATTAAAAAAAAATTTAAAAAAAATTTTTCGAAAAAAAAAATTTCAAAAAAATTTTCGAAAAAAAAAATTTCAAAAAAAAATTTTAAAAAAAAATTTAAAAAAAAAATTCAAAAAAAAAATCAAAAAAAATTTTTAAAAAAATTCGAAAAAAAAATTCAAGAAAAAAAAATTAAAAAAAAAATTTCAAAAAAATTTTCAAGAAAAAAAAATTATAAAAAAATTTTAAAAAAATTTCAAAAAAATTTTTAAAAAAATTCCAAAAAAAAAATTTCAAAAAAATAAAAAAAAAATTGAAAAAAAAATAAAAAAAAAATTAAAAAATAAAAAATTTAAAAAAAATTAAAAAAAAATAAAAAAAAATTCAAAAAAAAATTTTCGAAAAAAAAAATTTCAAAAAAAAAAATTTTCAAAAAAAAAATTTCAAAAAAAATTTTAAAAAAATTTCAAAAAAATTTTCGAAAAAAAAAATTTCAAAAAAAAATTTTAAAAAAAAATTTAAAAAAAAATTCAAAAAAAAAATCAAAAAAAATTTTTAAAAAAATTCGAAAAAAAAATTCAAGAAAAAAAAATTTAAAAAAAAATTCAAAAAAATTTTCAAGAAAAAAAAATTATAAAATTTTTTTTTAAAAATTTCAAAAAAAATTTTAAAAAAAATTCCAAAAAAAAAATTTCAAAAAAATATAAAAAAAATTGAAAAAAAAAATAAAAAAAATTAAAAAAAAATAAAAAATTAAAAAAAAATAAAAAATTAAAAAAAAATAAAAAAAAATTCAAAAAAAAATTTTCGAAAAAAAAAATTTCAAAAAAAAAATTTTTTTTTATTATTTTTGTATTTTTTTTTTAATTATTTTTTAATTTTTTTTTTGAAATTTTTTTTTTGGAAATTTTTTCTGAAGTTTTTTTGAAAGTTTTTTTTTCGAAATTTTTTTTCGAATTTCAAAAAAATTTTTAAAAAAATTCCAAAAAAAAATTTCAAAAAAATAAAAAAAAAATTGAAAAAAAAATAAAAAAAAATTAAAAAATAAAAAATTTGAAAAAAATAAAAAAAAAATAAAAAAAAAATCAAAAAAAAAATTTCGAAAAAAAAAATTTCAAAAAAAAAATTTTCAAAAAAAAAATTTTCAAAAAAAAAATTTCAAAAAAAATTTTAAAAAAATTTCAAAAAAATTTTCGAAAAAAAAAATTTCAAAAAAAAATTTAAAAAAAAAATAAAAAAAAAAAATTCAAAAAAAAAATCAAAAAAAATTTTTAAAAAAATTCGAAAAAAAAATTCAAGAAAAAAAAATTAAAAAAAAAATTTCAAAAAAATTTTCAAGAAAAAAAAAATTATAAAAAAATTTTAAAAAAATTTCAAAAAAATTTTTAAAAAAATTCCAAAAAAAAAATTTCAAAAAACTAAAATAAAAATTGAAAAAAAAAATAAAAAAAATTAAAAAAAAATAAAAAATTTAAAAAAAATTAAAAAAAAATTTAAAAAAATTCAAAAAAAAATTTTCGAAAAAAAAATTTCAAAAAAAAAATTTTTTTTTATTTTTTTTTTATTATTTTTGTATTTTTTTTTTTAAATTATTTTTTAATTTTTTTTTTTTTGAAAATTTTTTTTTTCGAAAATTTTTTTTGAATTTTTTTTTTAATTTTTTTTTATTTTTTTTTGAAATTTTTTTTTTGGAAATTTTTTCTGAATTTTTTTTGAAAGTTTTTTTTTCGAAATTTTTTTTCGAATTTTTTTAAAATTTTTTTAAAAATTTTTTTTGAAAATTTTTTGAAAATTTTTTTTGAAATTTTTTTTTTGAAAATTTTTTTTTTGAAATTTTTTTTTTCGAATTT
>OX101813.2:29129404-29131904 GCA_944452925.2 Chrysolina oricalcia | reverse complement strand
AAAAAAAATTTAAAAAAAAAATTTCAAAAAAATTTTCGAAAAAAAAAATTTCAAAAAAAAAATTTCAAAAAAAAATTTTTTAAAAAATTTCAAAAAAAAATTTCAAAAAAAAATAAAAAAAAAATTGAAAAAAAAAATTCGAAAAAAAAATTTTCAAGAAAAAAAATTTAAAAAAAAAAATAAGAAAAATTTCAAAAAAAAAATATTCGAAAAAAAATTTTAAAAAAATTTAAAAAAAATTCGAAAAAAAATAAAAAAAAAATAAAAAAAAAAATAAAAAAAAATTTAAAAAAATAAAAAATAAAAAAAAATAAAAAAAAATAAAAAATTTCAAAAAAATAAAAAAAAATTTAAAAAAAAATTCAAAAAAAATTTTCGAAAAAAAAAATTTTCAAAAAAAAATTTAAAAAAAAATTTAAAAAAATTTCAAAAAAAAAATTTAAAAAAAAAATAAAAAAAAAATAATAAAAAATAAAAAAATAATAAAAAAATAAAAAATAAAAAATAAAAAATAAAAAAAAATAAAAAATAAAAATTCAAAAAAAATTTTCAAAAAAAAAAATTAAAAAAAAATTTAAAAAAAATTTCAAAAAAAAAATCGAAAAAAATTTTTTCGAAAAAATAAAAAAAAATTCAAAAAAAAAATCGAAAAAAAATTTTTCGAAAAAATAAAAAAAAAATCTCAAAAAAATAAAAAAAAAATTTTTCAAAAAAAAATTGAAAAAAAATTTCAAAAAAAATTCAAAAAAAAAATAGAAAAAAAAATTTTTCGAAAAAATAAAAAAGAAATTAAAAAAAAAATCGAAAAAATTTTTAAAAAAATTTCAAAAAAAAATTTCAAAAAAAAATAAAAAAAAAATTCGAAAAAAAAATTTTCAAGAAAAAAAAATTAAAAAGAAAATTTTAAAAAAATTTCAAAAAAAAAAATTTTCAAAAAAAAATTTTAAAAAAATTTTAAAAAAAAATCGAAAAAAAATTTCGAAAGAAAAACTTTCAAAAAAAATTCAGAAAAAATTTCCAAAAAAAAAATTTCAAAAAAAAAATAAAAAAAATAAAAAAAAATTAAAAAAAAATTTAAAAAAAATTTTCGAAAAAAAAAATTTTCAAAAAAAAAATTTAAAAAAAAATTTTAAAAAAAATTCAAAAAAAAAATTAAAAAAAAAATTTTAAAAAAATTGAAAAAAAAAATTCGAAAAAAAAAATTTCAAGAAAAAAAAATTTTAAAAAAATTTTAAAAAACAAAAAAAAAATAAAAAAAAATAAAAAAAAATAAAAAATTAAAAAAAAATAAAAAAAAAAAATTTCGAAAAAAAAAATTTCAAAAAAAAAATTTTCAAAAAAAAAATTTCAAAAAAAAAATTCAAAAAAATTTTCGAAAAAAAAAATTTCAAAAAAAAATTTTCAAAAAAAAATTTAAAAAAAAAATTCAAAAAAAAATTTCAAAAAAAAATAAAAAAAAAATTCGAAAAAAAAATTTTCAAGAAAAAAAAATTTTAAAAAAATTTTTAAAAAAAAATTTTCAAAAAAAATTTTTAAAATTTAAAAAAAATTCGAAAAAAAATTTCGAAAAAAAAACTTTCAAAAAAAAAATAAAAAAAAATAAAAAAAAATTCAAAAAAAAATTCAAAAAAAATTTTCGAAAAAAAAAATTTTCAAAAAAAAAATAAAAAAAAAAATTTCAAAAAAAAATTTTAAAAAAATTTTCGAAAAAAAAAATTTCAAAAAAAAAAATTTCAAAAAAAAATTTTTAAAAAATTTCAAAAAAAAAATAAAAAAAAATTTTAAAAAAAATTGAAAAAAAAAATTCGAAAAAAAAAATTTCAAGAAAAAAAAATTAAAAAAAAAAAATAAAAAAAAATAAAAAAAAATAAAAAAAATTTAAAAAAAATAAAAAAAATTTTAAAAAAATTTTAAAAAAATTTTTAAAAAAATTTCAAAAAAAAAAATTTTTTAAAAAATAAAAAAAAAAATTCAAAAAAAAATAATTAAAAAATAATTAAAAAATAATTTAAAAAAAAATAAAAAAAAAATAAAAAAAAATAAAAAAAAATTTAAAAAAAATAAAAAAAAATAAAAAAAAATTTTAAAAAAAATTTTCGAAAAAAAAAATTTCAAAAAAAAAATTTTCAAAAAAAAATTTCAAAAAAAATTTTCAAAAAAATTTTCGAAAAAAAAAATTTAAAAAAATTTTTTTTAAAAAATTCAAAAAAAAATCAAAAAAAATTTTTAAAAAAAATTCGAAAAAAAATTTCAAGAAAAAAAAATTTAAAAAAAAATCAAAAAAAATTTTAAAAAAAATCGAAAAAAAAATTCAAGAAAAAAAAATAAAAAAAAAATTTTAAAAAAATTTTAAAAAAATTTTAAAAAAAATTTCAAAATGAAAAATTTTTTGAAAAATTAAAAAAAAAATTCAAAAAAAAATAATTAAAAAATAATTTAAAAAAAAAATAAAAAAAAAATAAAAAAAAATAAAAAAAAATTTAAAAAAAATAAAAAAAAA
>OX101813.2:29121904-29124404 GCA_944452925.2 Chrysolina oricalcia | reverse complement strand
AAAATTTTCGAAAAAAAAAATTTCAAAAAAAAAATTTTCAAAAAAAAATTTCAAAAAAAATTTTCAAAAAAATTTTCGAAAAAAAAAATTTAAAAAAATTTTTTTTAAAAAATTCAAAAAAAAATCAAAAAAAATTTTTAAAAAAAATTCGAAAAAAAATTTCAAGAAAAAAAAATTTAAAAAAAAATTTAAAAAAAATTTAAAAAAAATTTTCAAGAAAAAAAAATTATAAAAAAAATTTTAAAAAAATTTCAAAAAAAAAAAAAAAAAATAAAAATAAAAAAATAAAAAATTAAAAAAAAAATAAAAAAAAATAAAAAAATTAAAAAAAAAATTTCGAAAAAAAAAATTTCAAAAAAAAAATTTTCGAAAAAAAAAATTTTCAAAAAAAAAAATTAAAAAAAAAATTAAAAATTCGAAAAAAAAAAATTTCAAGAAAAAAAAATTTAAAAAAAAATTTTAAAAAAATTTCAAAAAAATTTAAAAAAAAAATTTCAAAAAAAAAATTTTCAAAAAAAAAATTTCAAAAAAAATTTTCAAAAAAAATTTCGAAAAAAAAAATTTTAAAAAAAAATTTTAAAAAAAATTCAAAAAAAAAATCAAAGTAAATTTTAAAAAAAAATTCGAAAAAAAATTTCAAGAAAAAAAAAATTAAAAAAAAATTTTAAAAAAATTTTTAAAAAATTTTAAAAAAAAATTCAAAAAAAAAAAAAATTTTAAAAAAATTTTAAAAAAAAATTTCAAAAACAAAAAAAAAATAAAAAAAAAATAAAAAAAAATAAAAAAAATAAAAAAAATAAAAAAAATTAAAAAAAAATTTTAAAAAAAATTTTCGAAAAAAAAATTTCAAAAGAAAAATTTTCAAGAAAAAAATTTCAAAAAAATTTTCGAAAAAAAAAATTTCAAAAAAAAATTTAAAAAAAAAATAAAAAAAAAAATTCAAAAAAAAAATCAAAAAAAATTTTTAAAAAAATTCGAAAAAAAATTCAAGAAAAAAAAATTAAAAAAAAAATTTCAAAAAAATTTTCAAGAAAAAAAAATTATAAAAAATTTTTAAAAAAATTTCAAAAAAATTTTTAAAAAAATTCCAAAAAAAAAATTTCAAAAAAATAAAAAAAAAATTGAAAAAAAAATAAAAAAAAATTAAAAAATAAAAAATTTAAAAAAAATAAAAAAAAAATAAGAAAAAATTCAAAAAAAAATTTTCGAAAAAAAAAATTTCAAAAAAAAAAATTTTCAAAAAAAAAATTTCAAAAAAAATTTTAAAAAAATTTCAAAAAAATTTTCGAAAAAAAAAATTTCAAAAAAAAATTTAAAAAAAAAATTAAAAAAAAAATTCAAAAAAAAAATCAAAAAAAATTTTTAAAAAAATTCGAAAAAAAAATTCAAGAAAAAAAAATTAAAAAAAAAATTTCAAAAAAATTTTCAAGAAAAAAAAATTATAAAAAATTTTTTAAAAAATTTCAAAAAAATTTTTAAAAAAATTCCAAAAAAAAAATTTCAAAAAAATAAAAAAAAAATTGAAAAAAAAAATAAAAAAAATAAAAAAAAAATAAAAAATTAAAAAAAAATTTAAAAAAAATAAAAAAAAATTCAAAAAAAAATTTTCGAAAAAAAAAATTTCAAAAAAAAATTTTCAGAAAAAAAATTTAAAAAAAAAATTTCAAAAAAATTTTCGAAAAAAAAAATTTCAAAAAAAAAATTTCAAAAAAAAATTTTTTAAAAAATTTCAAAAAAAAATTTCAAAAAAAAATAAAAAAAAAATTGAAAAAAAAAATTCGAAAAAAAAATTTTCAAGAAAAAAAAATTTAAAAAAAAAAATAAGAAAAATTTCAAAAAAAAAATATTCGAAAAAAAATTTTAAAAAAATTTAAAAAAAATTCGAAAAAAAATAAAAAAAAAATAAAAAAAAAAATAAAAAAAAATTTAAAAAAATAAAAAATAAAAAAAAATAAAAAAAAATAAAAAATTTCAAAAAAATAAAAAAAAATTTAAAAAAAAATTCAAAAAAAATTTTCGAAAAAAAAAATTTTCAAAAAAAAATTTAAAAAAAAATTTAAAAAAATTTCAAAAAAAAAATTTAAAAAAAAAATAAAAAAAAAATAATAAAAAATAAAAAAATAATAAAAAAATAAAAAATAAAAAATAAAAAATAAAAAAAAATAAAAAATAAAAATTCAAAAAAAATTTTCAAAAAAAAAAATTAAAAAAAAATTTAAAAAAAATTTCAAAAAAAAAAATCGAAAAAAATTTTTTCGAAAAAATAAAAAAAAATTCAAAAAAAAAATCGAAAAAAAATTTTTCGAAAAAATAAAAAAAAAATCTCAAAAAAATAAAAAAAAAATTTTTCAAAAAAAAATTGAAAAAAAATTTCAAAAAAAATTCAAAAAAAAAATAGAAAAAAAAATTTTTGGAAAAAATAAAAAAGAAATTAAAAAAAAAATCGAAAAAATTTTTAAAAAAATTTCAAAAAAAAATTTCAAAAAAAAATAAAAAAAAA